>CAUYON010198075.1:0-12068 GCA_963573935.1 Arctocebus calabarensis
GCCAAACAACAATGACAGCTGCAACCAAAAAATGGCCAGGTGTTGTGGCGGGTGCCTGTAGTCCCAGCTACTTGGGAGGCGGAGGCAAGAGACTCGCTTGAGCCCAGGAATTGGAGGTTGCTGTGAGCTGTGATGCCACAGCACTCTATCCAGGTGACAGCTTAAGGCTCTGTCTCAAAAAAAAAAAACAAAAACATTTTGGTTCAGCAACAAAATCAATGACAGCAAATAAATGTCAACAAATCTGATGCTGCAGGGAATAAACGTATCATTAAACTGGAGTACTGGGACAGCGCCTGTGGATCAAAGGAGTAGGGTACCGGCTCCATATATTGGAGGTGGTGGGTTCAAACCTAGCCCCAGCCAAAAACTGCAAAAAAAAAATTTACCAGGGCTGGCTCAGTACCTGTAGCTCAGCGGCTAGGATGACAGCTTGAGACTTTTGTCTCAAAAAATAAAAATAAATAAATAAAAAATAAGCTGGAGTGCCTCTCTCACTTCCTCCTTCCTTCTAAAATATGAAACAATTACTTTTTTTGTCTCTCTTAAATCCAGCTACCCAATGAACCTCAGGAGAAAGGCATTCTTTCTTCCTTTAGGATGCCATGCCATCACCCTGCTCTTTCCTCCCTATTTCTCTCTCTCTCCTTCCTTATTCCTCTCTCATTCCCTCTCTCCTTCTAAAATATAAAACATTAAACTGGAATGCTTAACATAATTCTGTCCCCAGTAATCAACACACAAAATTGGTATCTAATAGTAAAAAAGGTACTGTTAACTTCAGTAAATAACTAAACTGAGTCCACAATTACAAACACATGTAATCTTAATACTACTTGTTAAGGATACTGATTAAAATTGAATGCAAAACTAACTTAGAGTCATTGCATTTAATACTAACTGTATATTGTACCTATGTGACATTGTATAACCTTTCTGCATCTCTCTATCTTCATCTACAAACTAAGGTAGACAAATTAATCAGCTGTAAACTTACTTTTGGTCATGGCCTACTCTTACAATCATTAAATGCTAAAGCCCTTCTCCTAAGAAAGGCACAAATACAAATATACATACAAAATTTACCCACAATTTCAAGGTGTTCAAAGACTCTCTAAAGCCCATTAATGAATTCCAAGACCTACAGAAAAAGCTCAAGTTAGGAATCCCTAAATTAGCTTGACCTTCAAGTTACCTCCGTATCTAACAATTATGATTCTATGAATCTGAAACAAAATACTGTACCAAGATCTTAAAATACAATTTAGATTTTAAAATGCTCCAACTGAAAGAGCAAGCAATTCAGAGAAAAGATACAAAAATTTACAAACGTACATCTATGCATCTGTATAATTTGGAGAGACAGACAAGAGTTCTTCGAACTGTAGGATACCACATTCCATGAAGATCTGCTGGAGAAACTGTGGTCTGTGGTCTAGGATTGAGGGATTCTGTTGACCCTAAAAGCCAAACATAAAAGAAGACACATTTCACATATGTGGGTGTTTGTCTTACAATAATTTATATGGCAACTATAAACTATTTATTCTCATTAGCTATCAATAGCTGGGGGCATCAGTTTATTCCAGTCTCATCTTTAATCAAGAATACTTGTAATAAGAAATCTAAGTCAGTCACAGGTGAGATTTAACACAATAAATGAGAACACACATGAATATATACATATATACATTCCAGCTTCACATATGTACTCAGCCCACATTGCTTTTCCCAATCTGTTATCAATAATCTTTATGAAATAAATGAAAAGCACAGTCAAGGGGGCAGCTTTGAATGAAATTGCATGGAGCATAGACGTCAGGAATGACAAAAAAAGCAAAGCAATTTCAAAGCAATTTTAAATAGGAAGATTAATGAAAGCCTGTCTGTCAGCCTGTCTTCTGTGTTCTGAGTTATATCACTTCCAAGTCTAATTAGTATATCCAATTCTCGAGTAAAGAGAACTGTCCCCCGCCCCCAGTCAGAATAGGCAGCCTCTGAAGAATGTGAGGAGTGTGATTGAGCAGACAGTCACTTATAGAAGGAAAGCACAATAACTTCAGGGTCAAGGGACCAGATTTCACATGAGCCACAAATGTAGAGTTGATCTAAAACTTTGGGACAAGAGGGGATACTGAAATATGGACTGGGTATTAGAGGACATGGGAAATTTATTAAATTTTTAGTGTGATAAAGATCTATGGATATAAAAGAGATATCTTCATTTTTAGAAATAATGGAATACTCAAAGGTAAGTGTGACTGATGTCGACAATATATTTTTACAATGATTAGCAAAAAAATACATATGTATATAAATTCATCCTAGAAAAAGTGCTACATACCTCACTGCTGAGTATTATTACAGTCACCTTGGGAAGCTATGCACTGAGCTATGCCAGTATCTAGTCCACACTTCAAAGCACTTTTGAAACTTTTTTTGGAATGACCATTAGAGCCATCATCATAGGAAGGCCTAACAATTAATTTCTTGAACTTGTCATCTTGCACTTACGTTGACAGCACTGTACAAACAAGTCTATGTGGTTTCAAAACCTTGGTATACTGATGTCTCACAAATATTTTCACATCAGGCTACGGTGGTGTCTTTTGAATGGCATTCATTATTATTGTTGCAGGTTTCTCTGTGCCATATAATGACAGCTCTGATTGCCATTCCAGAAAAAGAGTTCCAAAATTTCTTTGAAGGATTGATTGACTAGGTGCTGGTGTTGGTGTATAGCTTCTCAAGGGGAGTGCTTCAAAGGTGACTGTAATGATATTCAATGAGGTATGTAGCACTTTTTCTAGGATGAGTTTGCAAACTTAATTGTCAGATTTCATATAATGTGATAAAATATTAAGTCTTGAATCCAGGTGGTGAGTATGGGTGTTCACTATATATTTCTTTCCATTTTTTATATATTTGGAATTTCTTTTTTTGAGACAGCGCCTCAAGCTATTGCCCTGGGTAGAATGCCGTGGCATCACAACTCACAGCAACCTTTGACTCCTGGAATTAACTTATCTCTTGCCTCAGCCTCTCAAGTAGCTGAGGCAGTGGCCACAACACCTGCCTATTTTTGGTTATAGTGAGCATTGTTGTTTGGCAGGCCCAAGCTGGATTCGAACCTGCCAGTTCCGGTGTATGCGGCTGGCGCTTGAGTTACAGGTGCCAAGCCATGGAATTTTTTTAGTAACAAAAAATAAAAATATTCATGATATACTGGTAATAAGCTACAGAAAAAACGTAATTCCTTTTTTAAAAAAGAGCCAGATCTGCATATGCTTTAAAAGAGACCTAGAGGTTGTGTGGCATAGATTTGAGGGGAAAGGACAGGGAAAGGGAAATGCTGAGATAGTTCTTTCACTTTGGAGTTTTGTAAGCTCTTTTTTAAAAAAGCAAGTAATACTTGTATAATTTTTTTTTTTTTTTTGCAGTTTTGGCCAGGGCTGGGCATGAACCTGCCACCCCCAGTATTTGGGGTCAGCACCCTACTCCTTGAGCCACAAGCATCGCCCTACTTGTATAATTTTTAAATCTCTTTCATAAAGCATTTAGTAAGCTAAAATCAACTTTAAATGACATTTCTAAAGAAGAATAAACTAAACAAATTATATCTAAGGTTAGGATATTTATTTACAGTTTTCCTAAGGATTATGGTATCTACAGAATCCCTCCTTCAAAACAGAAAGTCAAAAGAGTACCCCCAAATAAAAGTTTAGTGAGATAAAAAGTGTTTAAGTACTTTAAAGCCAGAAGTCAGGTTGGGTTCACTTCTCCCTTTCCTGCCTGATGCAGCATGCCAGCAAGAGGCAAGTGCCTCCTGGCTGCTCCTTCTGAAGAGCAGAGCAAATCCTAGGACCAAGGCTTCTCCCACAGCTGCCCTGCACATCTGCCTCCTCCATCCTTTGCAGCCTCCACCATCCTCTACGGCCTCACTTACTCTACACAGAGAATAAAGCCTTTGCTTCTTTATTTTTTATATTAAGTCATATACACATAGGTCATGAATATATTTATGCATATATGGGGTACAATGTGTTTTTTTTTTTAATACAATTTGACGTGGTTACATCAAACCAATCAACAAAGCTTTTACCTCATTTACTTGATTATTATGTTAAGACATGTTCTACATTTGACAGATTTGACTTGTACCCTTGCAATATGCTCCATAGTTGTGATCCCCCCTTTCACTCTCCCTCTATCAAACCTCCCCCCCTCCCCTCCCTTCCCACTCCATTTCTCTCCTTCATCCTGGACTACAATTGTGTTCTATCTTTCAGAAGAAAATGTGAGTAAATATAACTTGGTTTCATAGAAGTAGAGTACATTGGATACTTTTCCCTCCATTCTTGAGGTACTTTACTCAGGAGAGTATGTTCCAGGTCCCTCCATATAAAGATAAAAGAGGTAAAGGCTCCATCTTTTTAAAGCCTTTGCTTCTTGAAGGTACTGATAATCAGTCTCTTCACGGAACAGCTCCTCTACCAGTGTGCCCTGACACATCATCCCACCCTGTGTTTAAAGCCTTCCTTTCAAAGGCTTCTCATTCTCTCACTTAATACATATCTGGGAACCAGAGAAGTGATTGTATTCTTTTTGGTTTTGCTTCCCTTCCTACCTGATTCTAAGTCTTGCTGTCTACCCTAAGTTCTATCATGATTCTAGTAACACCAGTAAGCATATGAATGGATGATCAGATAGTCATCCTCAACCTTCTTGCCTCCAAAGACTTTCACTTCCACCTTCCATCCCTACCCCAGAGGTAGACTTTCTTGTTTCTTTCAGAATTACATTCACATACTTTCTACAGATTTTCTTCTCACTCCAAACTATTCTACCATGGAAGTATTAAAACATGGCATCCCACTCTCTACCCAGATATTCTCAGGATTTCATCTTTCTTACCTGTTTACTCCAACTACACTGCCAACCCCTCCCACTCTGGCTTCAATCACACTCACTCATCTGCTTCTGAATTCCCCAAAGCAGCCACACAGTCTTCCACTCCTGAATTCCACCTACCTGTTATTCTTTTATATTTTTTGAGACAGAGTCTCACTACATTGTCCTTGGTAGAGTGCTGTGACATCACAGCTCACAGCAACCTCCAACTTTTGGGCTTAAGTGATTCTCTTGCCTCAGCCTTCCAAGTAGCTGGGACTACAGGTGCCCACCACAACACCCAGCTATTTTTTGTTCAGTTGTCATTGTTCTTTAGGTGGCCCAAGCCAGGTTCGAACCCGCCACCCTTGGTGTATGTGGTTGGCACCATAACCACTGTGCTATGGGCGCCAAGCCTATGCTATTCTATCTTAAACAACCTTACTTCACCAGGCTCTCTCACACTCTGTTCAAAAACACACTGCCACTTCCTGATGTCACACTTCCCACTGAGCCCACCTTCTTGTACACAGAGTTGATTTCCCTTCACACCTTCCATGCCCCATGTACACGGCCCAGGAGTGCCCTGTGCATACCATCAGCCTCTTACTCACCAGTAAATTATGCCTCTGGCTTGGCAATCTTCCCCCATAAAGTGTGGCAAAGCTGTTTTTCATGCTTTGGATATGACAAGTCCTCAATAAAAGTTTACTAACTGAATGAACAAATGCTGGCAGTTAAGACATCATAACATACCAGATTTTGTCAGACTGTTAGACTCTCCTTCTTCTAACTGAACATCTGAAAAGGAAGCTTCTGAAGGTACCTTCTTCTGTTCATCTTTTAAACTCTGTGCAATTTGCTACATAGAGAAATCAAAAGGAACATTATAGTTTTCAGCAGTGTTTGGCAATATAAACATGTTCTTTCTACTATTATAAGTTTCAAAAAATGCTAAGTAGTAAACTAAATTAGGACTAATTAAGAGAACTATGTCAAAAACAATTCGTGGAAATGAAAACATTAAATTAGCATGAGGTATTGCTACTGTCATAAACAAAATCACAGCCTTTTCACCTCATTTCAGAATGGGGTCAAATATACAAGGCTCATAAAAGAATCATACTTTTCAACTCAAAGTGTAGAAACAAAGTATTCAAATTTAATATTGGATATATTCTGTCAGAAATGCCTTTGTTCAAAGTACTGGCCAATCCAAATAAAAGGCTTTCTCTTTATGTGAAAATTGCTGCAGTATGCTATTTTGAAACATTTTTTTTTTCCTCAGACAAAGTCTCACTCTGTTGTTCCTTGCTAGAGTACAATGGTATCAGCTTAACTCACAGCAACCTCAAACTCGTAGGTCCAAGTGATCTTCCTGCCTCAGCATCCTAAGTAGCTGGAAGCCCGCTACATTACCTAGTTAATTTTTTCTATTTTTAATAGAGACAGGGCCTCACTCTTGTTTAGGCTGGTCTCAAACACCTAAGTTAAAAGGATTCTCCCACCTTGGCCTCCCAGAGTGCTAGGATTATAGGTACGGAGCCTGGCCAGAAACAGTTTTGTTTTGTTTTTTCAAAATCAGTATGGTCTCACTGTCTAAAGAACATCATCCAGTACAAACAGGATACCAATGACAAAATCAGCAATGAAAATCCCATAATTTACATTGGTTATATAGGTGGAAATATACAGAAATGAGGACCTAATTAATACCAAGCTACTGCCAAGAAGAAGGGCTAGAGAACTAGTTAGAAGAGAAGACCCTTTCTTACTTAGGCCAGTCTGCTCATTCTGCATTTAGGAATCAGAAAGTACAGCTAATCCCTGAATAGCACACAGGTGTCATTGCCAGACCACTTTTATACCTAGCTCCTCAACAAAAGAGAAACAGGTATTATTTACTACAAGTGGTTACCTTTCATAAACCAAAAGGTCTACCATACAGGGAAGCATGCAGGATACTAGCTATATAGTAACTATATAAATATGCTAAATAAATCACTAAATTACTCTGGGAGGGGGGCATATAGTAAACTTTATAACCTAACATCCTATCAGACAAAACTATTAAAAAGGCATAATTATTGGCTTGGCGCCTATGGCTCGGCAGGCTAAGGCTCCAGCCATGTACACCTGAGCTGGCGGGTTCGAATCCAGCCCGGACCCGCCAAACATCAATGATGGCTGCAACCAAAAAAAAATGGCCAGGCGTTGTGGCGGGTGCCTGCAGTCCCAGCTACTTGGGAAGCAGAGGCAAGAGACTCACTTGAGCCCAGGAACTGGAGGTTGCTGTGAGCTGTAATGCCATGGCACTCTATCCAGGGTGACAGCTTGAGGCTCTGTCTCAAACAAAAAAAAAAAAAAAAAAGGCATAATTATCAATAATAGAGAAACCTGACATTCATAATGAAGACCAGGAGAGAAGGGGAGGGAAAGGAGAGAGCACAATTCCCTAGATCTGCCTGAGAAACTTCATATCTCATTGTATCTCACCACACTCCTCCTTGTATCAATATAGGGCAAGCAACTCTTGCAAATGGACTATCCATCTGCTCCCTGTTGTTATTAGCAATACTCAGACACAGAAAGATAATTCTTGCTATTGCCTTGAGAATAAAAGCTAGTTCAAAAACAAACAGCCCCAACATTATCTGCCCTGCTTACCATCTGATCCCTACAAGGTTAGTTTTGCATATTATAAATTAGTAATATACCAATAATTAATATAATTAGCCAAAATGTAACAAAGGTAAATAGAAGTCAGAGGAAGGGACAAGTAGTTTAGAAGACTATCCCTTTTTTTCTTTTTTTTTTTTTTAGTGACACAGTCTCACTTTATCACCCTCAGTAGAGTGCAGTGGCATCACAGCTCACAGCAATCTCCAGCCCTTAGGCTTAGGCAATTCTCTTGCCTCAGCCTCCCGAGTGGCTGGACTACAGGTGCCTGACACAACACCCGGCTATTTTTTTGTTGCAGTTTGGCCAGGGCCGGGTACGAACCCACCACCCTTGGTATATGGGGCCGGTGCCCTACTCACTGAGCCACAAGCACCGCCCATTTTTTTCTTATAACTCTATGAAAAGGGGAACATTCTTAAAACAACAGGTAGGGGGCATTTAAATAGTCTGACATATTTTTAGCTTGTTAGTTCTAAAACAAACATTCCTATTATTACATTTACCAGTTTGGGCACTGAAATAGTTATAGTATGTCAACATGCTGGAGAGGACACAGAGCAACAGGAATAGGTTAGGATACAAACATGTATTTCTTTGTTTTGTCAACTGAGAAGACTTCAAGGCAACTACCCTAGTTGCAATGAGCCCAGCTACTGCCCAGATCTTGTTTTCTAACATGATCCTTCAACAAAAAGAACCAGCACTCCATGAAGTGCTAGGAAGTAGGGAAGTATTCAAAAATCAGGAACAAAAAAACCTATATCAGTGCAGGATGTCAAAAGGACATATAAGCCCAGTAAAAGAGATCCTAACAGACAAAGCTGGACTACGACACCAGCAAAATAAGGAGAGTACCAGTGAACTGTAACTCAAAGTATAAAGTAAATATCCCTAACTCCATACTAATACCAATAAGGAAAAAAAAGCAAATGGAAAAAAAAGGACAAATCTCCCTTGCAGAAAAGTTCTGAATACAATATTTATGACACTTTGACCTCAAGGAGGTAAAGCATAAATCCCCACTGCTTAAGCAGGGATTGAGCACAGGACATTCTTCCAAAGAGTACAGAGGGGAAAAGTGAAAAGAATAATACCTGTATAGTGGAGAAAACTGATAATACTACTTTAGCCAGGTGATCAAGGTCAACATCAACAATAATAGTTCATGTTGATAGGATCTTCCCTTGATACAGTGTGATGACGATGACACTTGACCCTCTCAAAAAACCATAACACCAATCTACTCATGAGGAAAAATTCCAACAGAGGGACATCCTACACAAAACTTAACTAGTTTTCCTCAAAACTGTGAAAAGTCATCAGAAAGATGAAAGTCTGAAAAACTGTCCCAGCCGAGATGAGCCTAAAGAGGCATGAAAACTAAAGGCAATGTGATAATGTAAATGAGACCCTGCAACAGAAAAAGACATTAGATGAAAACTATGGAAATCTCAATAAATGATGGCCTTTAGTAAATATCAATGTCATTACTGGTTCATTAATCATGGCAAATGTACCAAACTATTATAAAGTATAAAATTGGTTTTTAAAAATATAAATAAAGGGGGCCGGGTGCGGTGGCTCACACCTTTAATCCTAGCACTCTGAGATGCCAAGGCAGGTGAATTGCTTGAGCTCAGGAGTTCAAGACCAACCTGAGCGAGAATGAGACCCTGTCTGGTACCTGTAGTCGCAGCTACCTGGAAGGCTGAGGCAAGAAAATCACTTGGGCCTGAGAGTTTAAGGTTCCTATAAGCTGTGACACCATGGCACTCTGTAGAGGGTGACAAAGCAAAATTCTGTCTCAAAAATATATATATATAAATACATATATAAAGGAAATCAGCTTTTCCCACATCCAGGAAAAGCAGTCTATGTAGTAACAGGATAATATCTGAGCCACATCTGTCAATTCAACAACAGAGACTGCCACTTGGTGACAAAAGATATGCTGATGAGTACAGGATACACTTAGGCAAAAAATGAACTTTAATCCATTTTTCATAAACAAAAAGATTTAGGTTTATTGGCCCTCCTCATGTAAACTAATCAAGAATAGTTTATAAACCTGGTAAAAATTAGATTACATTTAAAAAAATGTTAGAAACATGATGACTTCACAAAATTATGTCACAGGGCATTTTTAAATTTACTAGCACCAAACTGTCCTTTGGAACTTTTCAAATAAAATAACCAGGGTTATCTTTACCCTATTGCTTCCACATGTGTATTTTATTGTAAATATTGTTCAAGCAACTAGATTAAGTTATTTGTTTTAATCAATGAATAGTTAGTTACATTCTTATAGGTAAGGGAATCTATGTCTGCAGGACATTATATTAAATTTTAATACAGAAAAGTAGAGATATCAAAACTCATATTTCAAAGAAAAACAAAAAAAAATCTCACATTTCCTAACAAGTGAAATGTCTCATGAAGAAAAAAACTGATTAAAAAAAAAAAATTGATGAGTTGAATATTTCACTTAAAGAATTAATTAAAGACTTTTCTTTCTTTTTTTTTTTTTTTTTGGTAGAGATAGAGTCTCACTTTATCACACATGGTAGAGTGCCATGGTGTGACACAGCTCACAGCAATCTCCAGTTCCTGGGCTTAGGTGATTCCCTTGACTCAGCCTCACAAGTAGCTGGGACTACAGGCACCTGCCACAACGCCAGGTATTTTTTTGTTGCAGTTTGGCCAGGGTCAGGTTTGAACCTGCCACCCTCGGTATATGGGGCCAGTACCCACTGAGCCACAGGCACCGCCCTAAAGACTTTTTTTAAACACAATAAAATGTTATGTTTTTAAATATTTCAAAGGTTAAATAATAACAAAAGCTAGCACAGTGGCTCACACCGATAATTCCAGCAACCTGGGAGACCAAGGTGGGAGGATTCAGGTGTTTGAGGCTGCAGTGAGCTATGACTGTGCCATTGCACTTTAGTCTAAGTGACAGAGTAAGACTCCATCTCTTTAAAAAAAATAAAAAAGACAAGCCACTATCTACCATACAAGCACAGTCATTATCTTTATTTCTCACAACCTTCCAGGGTCAGTATTGTTATGCTTATTTGGGAAAAAATGAAAGAAATTCGTAAAAGATATGAAGTCTGACAATTAAGTTCATGAACTTGCCAGCAGTGTACAAACAACCCAGTAGGGTTTCATAACCTTGGTATAGCAAAGTCTCACAGCTGTGTTCATGTCAACCTGTGGAAGTATCTTGCTGAGTGGCATTCACTACTGTTGAGTGTTTCTGAGTGCTGCTGTGAGAATGCTGGAGCTTGAATTAGAACAACCAACAACCAGAGTAGATCAGTACCTCTAAGAAATGACAAAGGAGATACAACTGAAGATGCCAGCATAGACAAATGGCAGCAATGTCAGAAATCGAATTCAGAATATAGACTGCAAATAAGATAAATTGAATGGAAGAAAAGACAGAAATTGAATTCCAAAGAGTAGTTCTAAAGATGTCTCAAGAAATTAATGAATTCAAAGCCCAAGTCACCAAAAATATGGACATAATGAGAAAAGAGATAGCAGAGCTCAAGGAAACAAAAAAGTTAGTTGAGGAGCTCCAAAACAGTTGACCAGGCAGAAAAAAGGATCTCTGAAACTTAAGACAAAGTTTTTGAACACTCCCTAACACTCAAAGAGGCACACAAATAGAGAGTAAAAACTGATCATTCCCTGAGAGAGTTGTGGGATCACTCCAAAAGATCAAACATTCGTCTTATAGGAATTCCCAGAGAAGAGGATGGTCCTAAAGGTACAGATGCTCTACTCCAAGAGATTTTGGAGGAGAATTTCCCAAGCATTGCAAGAGATACAGAACTTCAGATAGCAGACAGTTTCAGAACCCCAGCAAGATTCAAACCAAATAAAACATCTCCTAGACACATTGTGATTAACTCTGACAAAGTTAAGATGAAGGAGAAAATTCTGCAAGCAGCCCGTCGTAAGAAAAGCATCACCTACAAAGAGAGAAATATCAGAATGACTTGCAGCTCTCTCAGCCAAAACATTTCAAGCCAGAAGAAGATGGTCATCGATCTTCATTCTCCTAAAACAAAACAACTTCCAGCCCAGCATCCTGTGTCCAGCTAAAATGAATTTCATTTGTGATGGAGAAATTACTTTTATGACATAGACATGTCGAAGATATTTGCCATAACTTAACCAGCTCTCCAGGATATTCTCAGACCCATCCTCCACAATGACCAGCGCAATGTTCTACCTCCAAAGTCAAGTCACCCAGAAATTTTTGAATAAAACCCAACTTCCACAGTGGTGAAAGGATTAAAAATGTCTACTGGACATCCGAAAATCATGACACCCAAAATACAACCAGGCTTATCAATTCTCTCAGTTAATGTGAGTTGTTTAAATTGTCCCCTAGTGTGGCAAATGTATTATAATTAATTATGGTGTATTACACATTTCAAAATTGCTAAGGGAATAAATTTCAAATGATCTCACCACATAAGATG
>CAUYON010198076.1:0-133417 GCA_963573935.1 Arctocebus calabarensis
GATCACTATATAAAGACATTGATACTCTACATTTAATAAGTTTCCCCAGTACCCTGCTAAGATGCACCGTAGGTGTGATCCCACCAATTGCCCTCCCTCCACCCATACTCCCCCCTCCCCTCCCCTCCCTTTCCCCTTTAATTTATATAGATAGAATTATAGTGTTTATTTCTTCTTTTGCTGTGTATGTCTTGCTTTTTCTGCCCTTTAATACTCTATCACTCCGTGTTTTTCCCTACCAGTTTGGGAGGGACATACTTTTTTCTCTTCTGTTACTAGTTAGCCTAGGATTACAACACTGGTACATATCAAAGCCTAAAGTCAGTCAAATCCTTTACTTTCTTCCAAGATATTACTTCAGAATATTTTTAATTCATTTATCTCCTTCCCAATGTATATGTTATTGCTAGGTAGCATTTTAATTTAACACCACTAGACATTATTCTCTTTTATAAAGTGAAGGTATGTTTATATTTGCTTAATGTTTGCTGCAATCTTTGTTATTTATTTCTTCCTGAATCTTAATATTTTTCCTTCTGCTTGAAGTGTATTATAAGAAATTCTTATATTAAGGGTATTAAGTTGGAAATGTATCTCAGTGTCTGCTTATTTGAAACAAATCTCTATTTTTCCCTCATTTGGGAAATATGTATTCTCTCTGGATATAGGATTTTGAGTAGGCAGTCATTTCTTTCAGCTCATCAAAAATATCATTCTAGTGTTATCTGTCATCTATTATTGCAATCAAGAAGTCATCTGTTAACATAACTGCTGTTCTCTCATTGCTCATAATATTTTTCTCATTATCTTTATTTTTCCACAGTTTTAGGATGATGCATAGAGACATCAATTTCTTTTTACTTTTTTCTGCCTAGATTGTTATGCTTTCTGAATTTGTTTATTGATGTCATTAATATATTTTAGAAAATTTTCAACCACTGCTTTTTCAAATGTATCCCCTTTTACATTCTTTTATTTCCTTCTAAGCCTCAAATTAAACCTACATTAAATTTTCCTTCAAATGTTTTATACCCTTCCTTGTCCTATCTTTTTGTCTTTTTGAGCTGCATTGAAAGTAATTTATCTTTGTTTATCTTCCAGGTCTTCATTTCAGTCCCTTTATGTGATATACAATATGGATTTAATTTTAATTTTTGTGATGTTTTCTTTTAGACATTTGTTTCTTTGTTTGAACTTACTATGTCATTGTTATAGTTAATGGTTTCCTGCAAGCATTTTCAAGACTTTATTTTGTTAAAACTAGAAGACATTGTTGTTTTATAATTGATGTCTTCTGATACTAACATCTGAAGTCTATTTCAATTGATTTTTGCTGGTTCTTACTAATGTTGCTTTGTTTCTTGTATGTCTGGTTATCTTTGACTATGTGCTGATTATTTTTGTTCAACTATTATCATAGGAAGTTCTTTAAGAAAGTATCCTTCTACAGAGTATTTTGCATTTTTTCTTAAGAAGCCTAGGACCTTCCCAGTAACAGATTACTTCAATCTAAGTTAAGAGAATAAAATTTGCAGGTTATACCTACATAATAAGAAGGCTAGAGCTGTGCTACAACTTCTCAGGGACCATGTTCTTTTCCACTTCTTTCTTTCTTTTTTTTTTTCTTTCTTCCTAAACACTGTACTTCTACCAAGAAATTCTTCTTTATATTCTTTGTACTCTCTTGGGATTGGAGAAAGAGGAAAAGCTTAATATTTGCTGTCCATTCTTTTTTTAATGAGATCTCAGGCAGAACCTTGTTCCCCTATTCTGTTAGGCTGATTGATCAAAGAGTGTAATATAACCAAACGACTGCAGGAAAATGCATTTACATTGCTTTGATATTTAGTTTCTCTCACTGCATTCAGATTCCCATCCCCAACAAATATTTCCCCTAAGTGTTCCATCTATCTTTATATACTTTCAATTCTTTTAAGGCAATTTTTAAAAGAAATATTTTATGCAGCATTTTTTATTGTTTTCAGTGAGAGAGTTGATCCAAAAACATAGTTTCTCATTACAATTTACCTCACTTTAATTTAAGTATGCATTTGGTTAATCAAGTTTGTGCTATTTATATAGGCCTTGGTGGGAAAAGACTTCATAAGAATATGTATTGAAATCCTACAATGAACAGCTTGCTCGTTAGGGCTACATATAAGGCATAGGGATATAATCAAGATATAGTCTTTGCCTTATAAAATCTCTGCCAAAAAATAGGGTGAGATGAAATAAGAAACATAGTAGAGTTTTTTTTTTCTTTTTCCTTTCTTTCTTTCTTTTTTTTTTTTTTTGTTAGTGAGAGCTCACATGTAAAAGATTTGAACTTGGCCCGTGAAGGATGGTTATAACTTCAATACATGAACATTTGTGGGCAAGGAATACAGGGCAAATGAAAAACATGAACAATGGCATAAGACTAACAATGGGCAGAGTCTGTCCACTAAAAAAGAGAAAAGAATACAGCAGAAGCTCTATAAGTTGACCATCCGAGGGATGATAGCAAACTGGTCAATGTCTGAAGGTGGTCAATATAAAGGACTAGACCTACCGAACTGATACATACATGTGGTACATGTCTAGTCTACGAAAATTAGGTCAACTTAAGGTGGTCATTGTAGGGACATGGTCAACTATGGAGGTTCCACTTATTTTGTGTGATTGGAAGATAGGATAAGTGAAAAGGATAAGTGAAGAGTGCTGTGGATTGTGATTTGCTACCTGGGGCAATTCTATAATAAGAATTCTCCAGTATTTGCTACCTGAGGCAATTCTTTAATAAGAATTCTCCAGTATTCTCCAGACAACTTCTTCTTAGAATAATCTATCATGAATATTCTTTTAATAAACATGTAGTGAACAGCTGTACAATCTAGGTGTTATGAGTCTTAAAGAGCCAGATCTATAAGCTGGATCAAAGCAAGAGAGGAAACTGATTAATCTCAGATCATAGTAGCTTTATCTCTTTTAGTATAGGAGCAAAAACTTTTGCCTCAAAAACACCTACATTATCATTTGTTTTATCTGGTAGTAGAGAAACACTAGAGGAACAGAAATTGTCAGTTTGATTTATCTTCTCAGTCTTTGCATAATACACCATATATCTTTTAGATACGTGTACCTGCTTTTAATATCAGTGAAGCATTTCAATTGGCCCCAACACTTCTGATTCAACTTACCTCCTCGGTATTTTATATACTTCATGATTTTAGAACTTCTGCTTGATGTGCAAGGGAGGCAACTGTAATGTGCATGGCATATGGAAAAATTGTGTTCCTGGTTTAACAAAACCTATTGTGAAATGCCTCATGGAGAAGAAGCTCTGTAATTTAGAGCATCCATTTATTTATTCTAACAACAATTAACTCCTACCAGGAGTGATATAACGTTTTTTCCCCCTAAAGGTAACAAAGATTCCAGATGAATGACAAAGGATTCCTGTTCTCAAAATGCTTATAATATGGTAAAGGGAACAGAATTTTTATATATACATATATATATAATTATATATGTATGTATATGCATGTATATATACGTTATATACCTACATATATGTATATATGTATATGTGTATATATATGTATATATGTAGGTATTTTTTATAATAAGCCATGAGTAAAGTGATACAAAATTTCAGACAATATTCCATGAAACCATAGATTTAGCTATAGGTAGTCCTTTCCCAGGGAAACTGTTGGAAATAATGGTTAGTCTATGTATCTTTCCATTTGTTCAAATATTATATCAAATATTGTGACATCTTCTATGTTTAAGTTACTATGCCAGATGTTCTGAAAGATACAAAAATGAATCAGATTGAAGCCCTATCCTTGAGAGTCTAGAAACAAATAGAAAGTATGCCCACAAACTGAATAATTATAGTGAAAAAATTGGCATTGTAGTTGTTGTAAAATGGCATGAACAGAGGCATGGGTTAGTTTTATGATAATTCAGAGATGGGAGTGATTGCTTCTATCTGGAAAGGTTTTTAATTATATTCATGGAGATAATGACATTTTAGGATGAATAGGATTTTGATGCAGAGATAGGAGAAAAAAACTTTATGTAGAAATAAGTATTAGTAAACAGGGAAAATTATGTCCTTAATTTATTTGGACATAAAATTTTTACAGATATGTACTAATCTTTCGCCTTCCCCTCATAACACTGTGTGCTAGTCAATGTTCTTGAAAACATTTTAGTGGAGCTTCTTTGAGGTCTGGAGTGAATATGCCCCAATATAGACTACTTTGTTTATCTTTTGCTAGATGCTTGGGAGCAGTGTTAGTGAGAGATAGCTTTAAAACAAAGTTGAGGAACAGCACTGTAGAACAGTAAGCAGTTTAATTTTGCTAGAAAGTTAGTGTGGAACTGGTTTATGAAGAACCTTGATTGAGAGAAGAGATGATTGAATTTTCTAAGAAATGTAGAGCTTTTTGTAGCTAAAATGAAATCTCCTCAAGTTAGGAGTGACTCAGTTTTCAGATACAAGTTTGGGAAATTAAGATGTATTTTTTTCTATTTTTAATAAAAAACACATATAGAACTTGTTAAATTATCTGAAAGGCATGTTCTAAAAATTTATGTAAATTGACAAGAGCAATAAGGCCTGAGCTCTTATTGATAAAGAAAAGGGCAAAATGGCTAAGTTTGTCATCATTTTGGTTTAATGCATTTAGTAAATCACAAAATATTTTTTCACTAACAAAGTATTTTTATTGTCTCATGTGTCTTTGACCTTCTTGGTCATTTCTAAAGAAGTTCTAAGGCATAGAGAACAAGCAGGGCAATTCATGCAAGGAGAATTAAAAATATTCTGTCCCAAGAACACAGGTTTGTCACCTGTAAAGCAAACCTGGAAGTAGTTTTCTGTGACTCCAGAATATTTTTTCAGGGTTATACCCCATTATTACAGAATAAATCCATCTTGTGAAGTCTTTCCAGTTGGAGAATTTTTCCTTGTATGCACTTGCACCAACCATTGGACGAACTCACTCTCATTGTTAGGTGGATGAGCTCCACTGTTTCCATTACGTTCAATATACATTGCTCAGAAAACTTAGTATCACTTTTAACATGCACTCAAAAGCATTGAAAATGTTTTATGGAATATTTTTTCTCTAAAATTATGTGGTTCTAAAGTCAGTATATTAAAAAATTGTTTTTCATTTTACATAGCATTAATATGTTTTTTTCCAAAGGAAACAACTAGCAAAGTTTCTTCTTTTTAAATTTCGTATGTATGGAGTATAATGTGATGCTTTGATACATGTATATTTTGAGGAACAAGTAAATAAAGGTAATTAACATATCCACCATTACCTTACCATTTTTTTGTGATGAGAACATTTAAAATCTTTTCTTTTAGTAAGTTTCAAGTATATGATATACTATTTTTAACTATTGTTAACATACTGTGTAATAGATCTCCAGAATTTAATTCTTCTTATTTAACTGAAATTTTATACACTTTGACCAACATTTTCTCATACCCTTATATCCTCAGATGCTAGAAACCACAATTTCACTCTCTACTTCTTCTATGATTTTGACTTTTTATGCTTCAGACTATACTATAAAACTATAGTGATCAAAACAGCATGGTACTGAAACAAAAAATAGAGAGATAGATGCATGGAACAAAATTGAGAATCAAAAGATGAACCCAGACACTTATTGTCATTTGACCTTTGATAAGCCTATCAAAAATATAAATTGGAGGAAACATTTCCTATTTAACAAAAGGGGTAGGGTAAATTGGTGGCAACTTGTGGAAGACTGAAACTGGACCCACACCTTTCACCTCTAACAAAAATTGATTCTCATTGGATAAAAAACTTAAACTTAAGACATGAAACTACCCAGATTCTTGGAGTGAGTGCAGGGAAACTCACTTGAAGAAATTGGCCTGGGAGAATATTTTATTAAGAGAACCCCCTGGGCAACTGAAGCAACACCAGAAATACACTATAGGATCTGATCAAACTAAAAAGGTTCTGCACTGCAAGAACACAGAAGTAAAGCAAACAGACAGCCCTCAGAATGGGGAGAGGATATTTTCAGGTTATGTTCTGACAAAGGTTTCATAACCAGAATCCATAGAGAACTCAAACTTATTAAGAAAAGAACAAGTGATGCCATTTCATTGTGGCCAAGAGACATGAACAGAAGCTTCTCTGAAGAAGACAGGCACATAGTCTACAGACACATGAAAAAATGCTCATCATCTTTAATCATCAGAGAAAAGCAAATCAAAACCACTTTGAAACATCATCTAACTCCAGTAAGAGTAGCCCACATAACAAAATCCCAGAATTACAGATGTTGGTGTGGATGTGAGGAACAGAGAAAACTTCTTCACTGCTGGTGGGAATGTACACTAATACGTTCCTTTTGGAAGAAGTTTGGAGAACACCCAAGGATCTAAAAGTAGACCTGCCATTTGATCCTGCAATTCCTCTACTAAGTGTGTATCCAAAAGACCAAAAATCACTTTGCAACCAAGATATTTGCACCATATTGTTCATTGCAGCTCAATTCGTAATTGCCAAGTCATGGAAGAGGCCCAAGTACCCGTTAACCCATGAATGGATTAATAAATTATGGTATATGTCAACCATGGAATACTATGAAGCCTTAAAAAAGATGGAGACTTTATCTCTTTTGTATTTACATGAATGGAGCTGGAACATATCCTTCTTAGTAAAGTATTTCAAGAATAGAAAAAAAAGTATCCAATGTACTTAGTACTTTTATGAAACCAATTTATAATTACTCACACTTCCTTATGAAAGATAAGTAACAAATGTAGGCCTGGATGAAGGAGGGAAGAGGAAGATGATGGGAGGGGATGGGCGAGGTTTGTTAGAGGAGGGCAATTGGGGGGAACACACCTATGAAGCATATCGCAAGGGTACAAGTCAAATCTATCAAAAATAGAACATAAATGTCTTAAAATAATAATTAAGTAAATGAGGTGAAAGCTATATTAAGTAGTTTGATGTAAGCATTCCAAATTGTATAAAAAATCAACCCATTGTACCCCGCAAATGCATAAATGTATTCATGATCTATGTGTATATGTCTTAATAAAAAGAAAAAAATAAAGAAAGAAAAGAATTTGACTTTAAAAAAATTTTATTTCTAATGCCAGAAAACTTTTGAAGGCTTTGAATGAACTGTTAACTTGTTCAAATCACTCATTCAGCCATAACCTCAAAAGCAAAAAGTAATAGTATAAAAAGCATTATTAAAATAATTTTTTTTAGTATTGTTTACGTCCACTGTCAATAATGAACATAAGCATTAATTAAATAATGCAATACATCCAATACTCATCCACTGTAGTATAACTTTAACAACAAAATGAACTTCTATATGGAAGTAAAATGATGTGATTTAGCAAAAAGATGAAAATAGTTTCAATCACAATAGCTACTCGTGAATTATTGAGTAGTCTGTGCAAAATGAATATAGAATGATTTTATATTTGTTGAGTGAGTATTGAGCCTTATTCAGACCTACTCAAGAAACTCATGAAAAATGGAGAGGCAAACAAGAGAGCTACCAACTTTAGCCTAATGAAGGCATTTAAAAATCTCTGTTTATATTTTAATTCTTATAATGTTAGTCCTCTTGCAAATTGAGCATGGTTATCATTGGTGCAGCTTATTAGTTTAGCCATATGTATTGCACCATCACATGGCCTCATCAAACATTTAATAATTAGAGAAACAAGTTATAGTCCAAAATCTAGAGGATAGTGGATAGAGATGGAAATAAAGAAAGAAACAAAAGAAATTAAATTCTAGTGTTTTATTAATGTAAGCTTTGGAAAGAAAAAAAAGGTATCAAGTGATCAATATTATTATAAATGAAGCCAGATTCTCTGGTTATAATTTTCTCAAGATTTGGGCATTAACTATAATAAATTCTATAGCTTATGTAATTTTTAATAACCACAAAAATCTATGAAATTGATAGGATGCTTTATAAATGGATAATAGTTTACTGTCCCTCAATAAACCTCACCTTAGGCTCTCTCAGAAAACTATTTTAATTATAAAGCCTGCCTCTCTGTGGTTTATCATTTTGGTCAGTGTAATGCATCTGTTTTGGAGCTTATAGTTTTCTAAGATAAAATAAACTTTTACCCCAGAGTGTATTTCTTAATTTATGGACTATATGTGTTTAGTTTTCCCTAAAAATTCACTACTAAATTGAAGTGCTCAGGGAAGCAACATATCATAGTAGGTAGAAACAGGCTTTCAAGTCAGACCACCTAGGCTAGGAATCCCAGGTTCATGTATATTTCTGGCTCTAATCTTTGTTGTCTCATTTCCAACATAAGGGTTAAAAGAATACCTACCTCCTTGAGCTATATGTGAGAAAATTGAAGTAATGTGCCTAGCACCTAGAAAACACAATCAATCTTACTTATATTTATTATTGCAGTTATTACTACATGAAGCAATGGTGTATGGTGGGTAAAAGCAGAGGCAGATGAGAGAAGGGGAAGAGAACATGGGAAAGAGCTGAATGACCTTTAAAAAGTTTAAGCTAAGAGGTGTCATATTGGTTTTGCTCAGATGTCACTGGTGGGACTCAGTAATTGGTCACATTTTGATGCAAAGAGAGACAGTGAAGAAATGGAATCTCCAGCTGGTTTGCTGCTTGTAGTGACAGCTCTAGACTCCTGAAGAGCGAGCACAGCACACATTTTCGTGGAGAACTACCCATCTCTGCAAAACAAGAGCAAAACTAGTTGTCTCAACCCTGGTTTTCTGGAAAACAAGCGATCACATAAACAAAACTTTATTTGGGAGGTACTTGTATAAATCAAGAACACAGAGAATGAACTAAGAAAGAAATGAGGCTGAATATGACAGGAAATGGTTCTGGGATGTGTTTCCAGGGTCACGTCCACTCTGGCTGCTACTGTGCAGCGAGCCTCGTTAGACAGGTGCACTGCTCAGGTGGACAGGGAGCTGCAAAGACACCGACCGTGTGGGAAAAGTTTAACGCAATTTGTAGGAGGGAGGGAGCAGAAGGAGTGACAGAATTTACCTTCCATATTTCTTCCCATTTCTTCACCCAGAGTCTTCACGTGCCTGCATCTTAAGGGCCCTAGCCTCCCCAGTGAGGGGCAGCTGAGGTGGGTTCACTGAACCACAGGAGAGACTCTGAGAAGGCACCTGAGACATCAAAAATGTACCCAAGATATTCACCTTGAGGAACTCAATTAGCCTTTTTGTGTAATGTAAATGTAAAACAGTATCAGCTTATAACAAAAATAGACTGAGTAGAAGCTATTATATTTATTGTAGCAAGATTTTAATTCAGAAATAAATGAAATAAATGTTCATTTCTTGAAAAGGAAAGAATACTTTCTCCTCAAAAAATAAACAAAAACACCCAACGTTCTAGTGCCCCAAATCATTAGCAAAGTTTTATTTTTCTGAAAATCTGGTTTGATTTGGGCAAGTAATATACTGAGAAATTTCATTGAAGAAGCAGTTCCAGTTATTATTGACATCATTTATATTCATATACATAAAACTCACATCTTATAATCAAAGTATCGTCTTCTATGGTGACAGGGGCCATACTTTAGACATTAATAAGATCAGGTATCCATTCAGCACTCTTTACTAAATCATTTGGCTCAAATGAGAATTTATAAGTGAGTTTTATCCTTCTCCATGAACAATTTTCCAGAATCAAAGCCAGTTATGTGATAAAACTTAATCCCTCTAATCAGATTTTATATATCACATTTAAGAATGATAAGGACAATTTGAGTCTATATTCTGGAATAGCAATTAATCCAAAATAAAAAGATGGCAGCTAATAACCTCTTGCATAAACTCTGAGCTTTGTCCATTATTTTAAGCTAGATCTAGTAAGAAGGGTAGAAGATGAATGACCAGAGGATTGTTGCCTACAACATGCCCAGTCTTTACCATGGGGACAACCACCAAGCAAAAGAGCATCTGACCTTTGATATTTTATTAATATACATTAAAATACAATGGACACCAAATATCCCATAAAAAATGGAAACCTTACTCTAAATCAGAGATAAAAAATATTAGAGAGAAAATGCTCCATCAGTTATTATTAGGAAATGATGAAGACGGACGAAGAGATAATAAACATCAGAAGTGGACAAGACCTAAGGTCAATTTTTAATAATTTCATGTCACTCCAACAAAGAGGCTCTTATAGTTTATTGGCTAAAAAGCAGTCACTCTTAAATAATTCTATTTCAATATTTAAAGAATCAGTCATTTCTATTTTAAGTTTAACCCCAGAATAAATATATGTACATTCTTCGATTTTTAAATTCATATTTAGTCAGTTTTTTAAAAGTTTATTTTTATAATGATGTACAATATGATCCATTGGCATCCTGCAGTTCATTAGCAGACTTTTTTCTTGTGTTTTATAGCTGTAGAATCAGAAATATGTTTTCTATTAAAGGATTCTTTAATTTCAGTCTTTTTGAATAAAATCTTGATCATCTTCCAAATAAATTCTACCACTTTTCCAAACTACTTATTCCAGTGCTTAACATTGAAATGCTGAAAATTTTCCCTTCTGGGAATAATAATTCCTGGGTCTTTCTGCCTTAGGTTTGTGAATATGAACTACTGATCAGTACAATTTTTACACAGTCCTTTCTCTACTTGTCTCAATTTTCTCCTCTTGAGGCTAATGTACTTATTGGTTTTAACCTTACTCAAATAAATTTACTTTTATCTTTGATACTTATGAATCCACACCAAATCTATTATTTGCTTTGATTGTGCCATAAGTTCAGTTCTTGCCTGAAATCAGTGTAAAAGGAAACATTGTGCTTTAACTTCCTATGTATTTTCTACTTCATAAATTTCATTCTGAGATATATTATTTGTCTTTTGTTTATTAATATCTTGGACTAAATCTAGATATTTTTCATTGTAATTCTCCATGCAGTCCATCAATTGTTTCAATAGTATCTGTTGAACACTTATTGTGGGCCACTTGGCTAGATTTTGGAAAAAAAAACGTAGACAAACATTTATTTTTAAATAAGACAAACCCATTTATCTGACTGCATAGCTGGAGGAAAGAGACACCCCCCAAAGTGGTTACAATGTGTGAATAACACAGGGTGTTGCAAACAAGTATGTTTTGAAGTAGGAGAAATGGTGGAAAGGAGTGACTTGCTCAAAGAGAACCTGTGGAGACCTTCTTGGAGTTGCATCGTGAAAATGAGCAGGGTTAAGGCAGATGGCAGACAAGCAGGGTGGGTTGAAGAGGGAGATAAATGTATTCTGGGTGAAAAGAATGAATGCATATTCACATCCCCAATGGATATGATTGTGAAAACGTGTTGTATTTGGTTGCTGCCATGGGTATAGTAGAATCACTAATGTAGACTAATGAGGAGAACAATTGGAAAAGGAATGCAACCAAGAAGGATGGTTAGCAGAGGATACAAAGGAGCCTGGATGTGTTCCTCACTGATAGATTTGAACATTATCCTATAAATAATACACTTTCCAGAAAAAATAATGTGAGGTTTGTAATTTGGGGAAAAAAATAAGTCAGAAAAGTGAAGAATGAACTGAAAAGATGTTTATTCGTCATAAAGGCAAGAGCTAGAATAATTTAGGTGGGAGAAAATAAAAACTCAAGTGAGGTTATGATTGTGAGATGGAGAAGATGAAGCTAATTCTGGAATTAGGGCTGCTGTGCCTTTTGATTTTGGATGGCAAGAGAAAGGGACAGGGGTTAAGAAATTTTCAGATGAAATTATTAAAGCAATTATTTATGAAGACAAACCATAGAGAAAAGGGGCCGAGTCTGTAAACATAATGAGTGATGGTGTAGAAAATACAGTTCTGCCACATGGAATAAGCTGTGGGCCAGAGTAACCCCTGAAGAGTCAGCACAGGACAGGTGATGGTGCAAGACTGGGAACATGACTGACACCCCCGGAAGCAGTGAGCTGGGAGAGATAACAAGGGCCTAGAAGTATCAGCCAGGGCTTACCAACAATTAGGGAGCGGGAAGAGGAAGCGAAGTCAGTGAAAGAAAAGAGAAGGAAGAGTATAAAAAGAGAAAGAATTTGGTCTCAAACTCCTGAGCTCAGTGATCCACATGCCTCAGCCTCCTGGAGTGCTAGAATTACAGGCGTGAGCCCAAAGAGACACAAAAAGTGAAGGAATTGGAAAGAAATATGGTATTTCTACAGCTGAGGAACAAGAGGGCTTTAGGGAAAAAGGTCAACAGAAGCGAATGATACAGAGTTCAGGTAAGATGTTGATGGGAAAGAATGGCACCAGATAGTGTTGACCTGAATGGTCAAGACCTTTTTAAAAAGTCAGATGTCAGTGGTTAGGAGAGAATGGAACATGATCAGACAGGATGTGAATGCAAAACAAGGAAGAATTTGGCAATAATGAAAGGGAAACAGGTTAGAGAAGAAAAAGTCAGGTTGTGGAGCTGATGCTTGCTTTTCCTCTCTTTTTTTTTTGTACAGAGAAATGACTTGAGCATAGTTACAAGCTGAATGATACAATCCATTTGAGAGTAGGAGAAAGGGACAACTCAGAAAGTAAGGGACAAGATAGGATAAAATTTGGAACTAGAGAGGTATAAGTTTTGAGCTCCCTTTGGGGCAAGACAGAACGTGCCTTGTGAGTCATTTATGGACCGTATGGCACTGGTGGGCCAGGTAATGTTGATACTGGTAGCGACAACTTGTCACATCCAGGCATGGGGGTTCATTGGGTAAGAGTCACAGTCCCAGCCTGGAAGTTGGAAGCCAGAAGGGAAAGTGAGACATGTTGACACTTATAGGGAAAAAGTAGAAAATGTGAACGCTTATTCTTGGACCTAAAAAAGGCATTGATTTTTAGGTAAATGAACTAGTAGGAGGAAGATATAGGTATGGAGGGGAGGTCATGTATTCTTTTGTGATCAGGGACTTAGAACTTGGAGTCAGATAAAAGTGAGTTCATATCTCAGGTGGGGCACATCCTGAGCGTGACCTTACATAAGGCCCCTGGCCTCTCCCTGTTTGAGATTGTTCATGTGTAAGTTGAAGGCAATGGTAATATTTTTATCAGATTGTTTTAAGGAATAAATGAGATATTAATATAGAGCAAGATAGGAAGCTGTCATTACAGTTTATATTTGGTTTTTATTTTAATTATACAAACTAAATATGAAAGTGTGAAGATTTGTGAATTTTCCAGCACAAACACTCCATGATGTCTGTGAAGTAGGAGCAAATCACTGGATGGAGCAGACTAATGAGGCCCGAAGCTTTAGAAAAGAGGTGTCATGAGGAAGATGAGAAAGTGACCAGAAACACATCAAAAGTTTGCCCAGCAGAGTCTAAGACCCAGCCGAAGGAGGGCTGAGTTTTTAATGTTACTACCCTGGTTAGTGAAGATATTTCTCCAGTATTAGGTGGCATGAGGAAGATCACAGAGGGACAAGCAGATGAGAAGTGTATCAGCGGAGGAAAGAACAAGTGGAGGGAGTTGCTGAAGTGACTATTAATCAGGGACCCCAGCTGGTCACAAAAGAAGTGAACTCAAGAGGGTCCAGAGAGGCTAGGAGGCTGCACAGAAGTCAACGATTTCAGTAACTTCAGAATCACACATGGCAACAGAGTGGCAGTGAGGAAAACTCTGGAAGTGGGATTTGGGGGTAAAGAAGCAGAACAAAGACTTCTGAAGTGGCAAGGAGGTGAAGGGGTGAGATCAGAAGGAATGGAAGAGGCAGGGCGATGTGGAGAAGGTGCTCAGATGGATGACACCTTGAGATGATTGAGAGTGAGAGTTCCAAGGGCAAGAAACCTGAGCCACCTGCCATGTGATTTGGTCTATGATGCTAAAAAGAACATTTCGAGATTGACAGAGCTAGATTATGATAAGACTGTGGAAAGCTTAGAATGCTTTTAACCCATAAGTTTCCTCTGTATCCTATGGAGTCTATAGGTAATATTGCAGAGACTGAGGCTAATATGGGATTCATAAATAAGAGCCAATATCTTCCTTTACCCTGGAGTCCCAGAGCCCAACAAAGTGGCTCCCACATTGATACATAGTAGGTGTGCAATAATTGCTTAGTGAATGATTCCATGACATCCCACATTCTGTCTAAATATGAGTCCATTAAACCGTCCATCACTTCCATATCACAAACCAAAGACTTCATATCCATTGGGAAAAAAAATACAAATCTTAATTTTTGTAATATTGGGAATTTTAAGATACCAAAGCCTCCCTTCTAAATTACAAATGCTAGTTGCATTTTGGTATTTTTCCTTCATTCATGAATTAAGCAAATACTCATGAACAGCAGCCATGGGCCAGGCACTCTTCCATACATTGGGAAAAACAGTGGAGGGAAAGTCAAACAAGGCCCAAGCTCAGGAAACTCAAGTCAAGTTGGGGGGAACAGACGGTCAGCATATAAAAATGTATATGTTAATTCTAGTCAGGAGGACAGCTGCTATGAAATTAAAATAAGTAGTGACACAGAGAGTAACCAGGAGCACTGAAGCACAACTCCTTTATACAAGACAATCAGAAAACACCTCTAACAAGGTGACATTTAACTGGGACCTAATGGATAAGAGGGAACTGGCCATGTGAAGATCAGGAAATACTCTAGGCAAACACCTAGAATAGTAGCAAAGGACCTACTGACAGATCAAGTTTAACAGAAAATGACAAAAGCAAGATCACTATGCCTGCCCTAGAGTCTAGCGTGCAAGCCATAGCTTTTCCCAAATTCTAACATCTTTAAGCATGAGTCTGAGCACAGCGTATAGGCAATTTTCAAGCCCTGTGCAGTGGTTAAGAATAGGCTCTGAGTGACTGCCTGCATTTAAATCCTGGCCCCTCAATTTTTAACGGTTATCTTGGGGAAATTTAATCATTTGACTCACTTTCTTACCTAAAATATGATAATAATAAGAATACCTACTTTATAAAGCTGTTATAAGAATTAAATGAATTATTAATAATAGTTGTAAAGAACTTAGGAAGTGTTTGACACATAAAGAGTGCTTGGTATATAAAATATATATATAATGCTACATATAAGACTGTATTATATAGAAAAGATAATCCCTTTGTTATTCTTACTCCCTTTGATTATTTTCATTGGTTCTGAGTATCACCTAATTTAATTAACTCTATAAGAAGCATGTTGTTTTTATTTTTCCTGCATCATAAATCACTTAACAATGAACACCATAATCATACTTTGAGATTTTCCACAATAGTAATCGCCTGGATGGCAGAGTGTGGGTAAATTATTAAGCACTTTCATGGATCAAAATATGAGGCATTTAAAGTCGAGGGCTTTTCTTGAGGATTTTCTCATGAAGTCATTATTAAATAAAAAGGAAAAGGTAGGTATATTATAACTTTTATCTTTTCAAATGAATTTATCCTGCAGGAAACTTATGCTTGGCTTATACAATGTTTTGAACAAAAATTATACAGTTGCCCCAACCAAAGCCCTCACAGCTTATTTTTTAAAAATCAAGAGATGTGGCTTCTGACAAATACTATTTCTAGTAAGCTGATAGAAGTAGACAAAATAGTTATGAGGTAACGAATGTGACAGATAATTTCTTCCAATATTTTTATCATTATATCATTATTTTATGTTTTATGGTCACATTCTTGTTGAAAACATTGCCTATGAAACTATTATAGGCCATTTATATTAAAACTCATAAAGTAATGATTTTTCTTTAATAATTTTTAGTTACTAAAAAATGTTTAATAATTGGAGTTATGAAAATTTACAATTATATGTGGAAAATTAATGTGGATTTAATATTATTTGATTGGTACATGGTAATATAATAATAACATTAATTATTAAGTTTTGCTGTTCGACAACTTTCAGTAAATCAAATGAAAATAAGAAGCAGCAAATGTAAGTGATATTCCTATAAATTGATTATTATGAATTATCAAAATAAAAACACATTTAACTAACATCTACACTGTAATTGGGTAATGTTAAAGGAACTATACATTATAATCAGTTTGGTATATATTAAATTTATTAAATAAAATTACACATATACTTATGTGTATAGTCTTAATAACTAAATTGTGAATTTCCAAAAGACATAGTTGGTACAATAAATACAGTATTTACTGAGTTTGTTAATATAGGAAACACAAACCTAAAAGGAGACTTTGAGATTAATTAATCCACCTTCTCACTTCTCAGATTATGTATGTAACCAGGCTCAAATAACATTTCTAAAGTCACAAACTAAAAAGTAACAATTTTACGCATTATAGTATGATTTATTAATTTTTTCTTTTCCTTTAAAGTCTAATAATTTATGACTTACAATGCTTTTATGTTACATTATCAAGTGAATAGCAATATCCCATATTATTGAGTAGCAGATTTTAAACTTTTATTTTTTTATAATTACGAAAAACACCATTTCAAAATGTCAACATTTTAAATATCAGTTTTTTCTATTATCTATAATGAGTGGTATAATTTAAAAAATAGGATTGTTCGGATTGGGGATTGTTCAGTCTATTAAAAAATAGACTTCTAATTTTATAGGGTAAAAATTATAAAGTCTTGGGCAGTGCCTGTGGCTCAAAGGAGTAGGGCACTGGCCCCATATACCAGAGGTAGCGGTTCAAACCTAGTCCCAGCCAAAAAAACTGCAAAAAAAAAAAAAAAAATTATAACGTCTCAAATGAAAAATTCCTTCAAACTAGGTTTCCAGGAGATTGGAGCAAGGCTTTATATTATAAATATGTATAGCTACTACCTCAATAAAACCTTATTTTCTCTGAAATGCATCTACAATATTGTATGCTTTTTTTTTTTTTGCAGTATTTGGCCGGAGCTGGGCCTGAACCCGCCACCTCTGGCATATGGGGTCAGCGCCCCACTCCTTTGAGCCACAGGTGCCACTCCAATGTTGTATGCCCTTTAATCTTATTTCATTTTGGTTTACAGAAAACTGGGCACAAACCAGAAAGTGTGGATTTGTATGGGGCACATATAGAATGGACCAAGGAAAAATCAAGTAGAAAGAATGTCTTTCAGGTAAGAATGCTACATATATTCAATTTATTTTTATTTCTTCTAAAGCAGGGCTTTCTTGAGTAATCAAAACAAGATTACCTACTTGTGATGTGTTCATGTGCAAGAACTAGTTTCCTGAAGGTCATTACGAAAAATTGACTTGTTGAATCTCAGGTTTGGTTTGTTGTTTTTCCCTGGTGATTAGTTGCTATCTGAAAACAAAATATCTGTTGTACGTGGATTAGTTTTACACACAGATCATTGAATTTTGTGCTATCTTTTATAATCTGGGGTTTAATTGTATTGGAGTTTAAACATGGAATGCTTGACTAATACTTTTACTATAGAATTTTCAGATACTCAGAAACTGAGAGTCACTAATGATAAGCTATTTTTGTTCATAGACACCCCTGCCTTCCAGTCATTAATTACAGCACCAGTGTAACTTATGGGATGGGGAGGGCTGAATGGATAAAATGAATCCTTCCATATTGCATACTTTAATTTTCAGAAAAATTATGATTATGATTAATAATTGTAATAATATACCATTACATAGAAAGAACCAGATGAAATCCTTAAGAGAAATTAAAAACTACATAATGTTAACCAAAATCATGTAATTTAGAGTGATTTCTGTGGCAATTAATGATTTTAGAACATGGAGCTTGATCTTTTTTATTTTTATATGAAATTTCAAAATAACCAGTAAGTTTTATAGGTATATTTTAGAATTTATATCATTTAGTAGCCAGAGATCCAGATTATTAAATTTTTTTTTAAATTAAATATCTTCTAAGGGCATTCGGCCTTTGAAGGAAAGCCAATTCTTCTGTTCTTAAATGCTGTGCTGAAATTAATTAATATGTTAGGTCTTATAGACACCTAGGTAGCTGACATTTCCTATCTATATTCTCACAGGAGGGAGAAAAGTTGGCTTCCAGTTTGATCTATATTTTCCACATGGCAATGTAGTTAAATCCAAATGATTTGGGTCCATTCAGATTACAAAAACAAAGCAAAACAAAAAACATTTTTAATGTATTCTGGAGTAAATTATTTTTCTGATTCTAGTTTAATCTATTTAGTTATAGCAATTATTTTTAACAGAAAAGAAAGTGAAAGAATGTATATAATTATAAGGCATCGATTTATGGTAAACTTTAAGAAGAAAGAAAGGAGGAAGGAAGGGAGGGAAGAACATGTATAAAAATAAAAAAAAAAAAAGAAAGGAAACTCAAACACAACTTGTTCGGACATCCGTGGTCTAAAGCAGAAGAGATTAAAATGTGGCTATACAGAATCAGAGAAACAAATTTTGCTTTAAAGTGATATACCCTGTTTCTCAATTTCTTGCTTTTTTTTATTATTCTGCCATAAATAACAAAATTTAAAGATTATAATCCTAGCTTTCGTGATAACCTAGACAACCAACATGAAAGCTCTGGTCTAGATTAGGTGAGCTCAGTGGTGGAGACTTAGTTACGTAATAAGGATTTAGCATTATAGTCCCCAAAGTTGTAAACAAAAGACATTGAGATTTGAAAAAGACATAATTCTTGGACAATAGAAACTCTTGGAGAGGGGCTAAGCCAGGATTGTTCGGTTCCTCATGTTAACCTTATGAAGAGTTAAATTAGCCCCAAAATAAGGATAACAGTCAACTATGTATGATGCATACAAGGCTGTAAATATTGAAGAAAAACTTTAAAAATGTTCACGTATAATTTTACATATTATAATATGCACAGATATGCACTTCAATCAGATGATATTGATGGTATCATCCTAATCTTCTCTGAACATGATTAACCACTTCCTGTTGCAATTTTCTACTTGATTTTTATATTTTTGAATATAGATACTTCCAAAGATGTTAAAAAGCATTCTCACTTTTGGTAGCTTTGGGAGGTGAAAATATTGCCAGCTAGTCTTGTTTGTAATGTAACTGAGTGACTCATAGGACCACAGTGTTCTTATATCAGTTTATATTTTAAATTTTTTATATTATACCCTATAGTTTAAAGAATCAGAAGTGATTTTAAGAATATTGTGAATAACAAAGCTAAAGACATTCGAGTTTAATTTTCTGCTTCATATTTTTTTTTGAGGGGGGGAACCACTTCATTTTTTACATGCTGAACTCTTCTCATCACCTAAATGCACGAGCTTTGGTGAAATTTACTAATATGTATCCATAGATACAGACTATGAGAGTAAACCTTTTGAGAGAAACAATATAAATAGCTTTTATAGTTCTGTTAATGAAAATGCATTGGGAAGGATTTGCTGGAGAGCTATATCTAGATGACTTGCATCAATATTTGATTAGATGCATTAGCTAGTCTAACTCTCAAATGATCAGGATAAACATGATTATGTCTCAAAAACATGGTATTAAGGCATTGTTAGTTATTTGAGTGTGTGTGAGCAGAGGTTTCATTACCTACAGAATAATGAAGTGTTCCTTCCTGACTGAAAAAGACCATCATAGCTTCAGCTGATGTCCAATATCTGAAATAGCTTTAGAATTCCAAGTTTGAATTAGGCTTGGTGTTCAATCTCAGTCTATGAATTATAGATTACAGATAGCAAATGACTATTGAGATTTTTGGTTTAAGAAAAATCAAAGAAGTGCAAATTAGATATAATTTAAAATTTGAAATCTGTCTTTAAAAAGTTGATGGATTAGCAATTATATGCTGCATAATTACAATGTCTGCAGAGAAATTGATCTTAAAATGACTATAAAAACAAAAACAATGTGTCCTTAAGATATACTTGAAAGTCACAGAAGAACACATTTGTGATACCAAAAAATGGAAGGATTTAGACCTTTAAGTTGTTCATTTTCTCTTTGTTTTAAAAGCCAAATTTCCTTCATAACTTATCAAACTATTAATGTGGATTCAATCTTTTTTGATTGGTATATGGTAATATAATAATAACATTAATTATTAAGTTTGATGTTCAAGAACTTTCAGTAAATCAAAATGGTGATTGCATGCTTAGTTCTAGAAGATCAACTTATTATATAACAGAACAACCTTTGGCTTAATTGGTGCCTCTTAATAATAATAAAGAATTAACTTCTATAATAAAGTATATATGGATAAGTCTTAACATGTGTTAATATGCATGTATAAAAAATGCATGATAATGTACATGTATATACATATACATCTAAATAGTTTGATCTTAGGAAATAGAGTGAGCATTCTACATCCACACACACAAACACAGACACATTCTTAGCTTTTATAAAAAGTCATACAAATTCTAATGTACTTTCGTAAAAACTGTCTATCACTGCTAACTTCTGTTTAATTCTGCATTTATGACAATTGCCAAAGACCCTCACAAATTTGACGTAGCTTGAGAAAACATTTAGCAACTGAGTGATTTGTAATGAAACAGTCGTATAGTTTTCTTAGTTAAACTTAAGAACAACACTAAGTCTTCATCAGGGAAAGAGTGAATAAAAAGATTTATGTTCAAATCACATCTTTTAAACATTCCTGCTAAGTGCTAGTTTGCTCTTTGGTGTTTAGCCTGAAATTTAAAGCACTAAGGATTAAAAGGATTACAACATAATCTTAAATAATCCTAAATGTCATTTACAGAGAGATAGTTGTAATAACTAAATAAAACCATGTAAAAGGATGGCAGTATTGTCAGCAGCATCCATCACGCAAGCACTGTTCCTGTCACCTCCCTCTCTTTCCTGACTGGCTTTATTAGGCAGCTACAAACTCTTTCAATATGAAGTTCAACTAAGAAAATGGCTGCAAAGTAATAGTTAAATAATTACTGAAACCATTTTCTTTTTTAGCTTTTAATATCTTCTTGTTTCAATGTTGAAGCAAAGATTTTCTTTCTTCCTTTGAACATAAGACTTGCTGGTTAAATAATTCTGAAGGTCTAAAAGGGATTTGGTCTATGAAGTTCAGATTTGGTCAAGGGGCCTCACTTGGGGATCTGGAGGGCTACATGTGGCCGTTAGCCCACAGGTTCCCACCCCTGCACGACAAGGCTATGAAATAGACAGATGACAACATCTCTAAAACATTCTCCAACATCTAAGGATGTGCCCTCTTATTAAATATATGACAGTCCCAAAGAATGTTCTTTACTTAAATATTCTGTCATGTAAATTAGTTATTTCTCTCCAAAGAAAATATAAAGACAGAAACTATATCCCATATTGCCTTCTGCAGAGGACTGCACACTTTCTAGCTAAATAAATTACTTCTAAGGCTAGAGTTTGTGTTCCTTCAGTTAAAAAAAAAATACAAAAATTCACTTTTAAAAAGACATTGCAAAAATATACCCATCATATAGGCCCAGTACTCTAAAATTTCTAGGGTGTAAATAAGGAGTAAATAATAAGAAGGTAACTATCTATTTTCTTGGTTGTTTTCATTGTAAGGTGTAAGACAATAGATAATTAAATGTTCATTTTAAATAATTAAATCATTTTACCTCTAAAGATCTACCTTTTCTCATAGCCAGATAGTGACTAAGACTCTTTTTTCCTGGGTTTCCTTTAAAATAATATTTCTAAAATGTACATTGGTGGCTGGGCGTGGTGGCTCACGCTGTAATCCTAGCACTCTGGGAGGCTGAGGTGGGTGGATTGCTTGAGCTCACAAGTTTGAGACCAGCCTGAACAAGAAGCAAGACCTCATCTCTACTAAAAATAGAAAGAAAAAATGGGGCAACAGGATCACTGAGTCCAAGAGTTGGAGGCTGCTGTGAGCTATAATGATACCACGGCACTCCACCCAGAGTTACAGCTTGAGACTTTGTCTCGAAAAAATAAATAAAAATAAAATAAAATAAAATGTACTTTGGGCTCTCGTATACATTATATGCTTTAAGAAGGCCAATTCTACCAATTAATGAATTCTGGTTGATTAGGAATATATCAACAGTTTCTTGAAAGGCAGAACATATTCAATGACAAAAGAAAATGAAAAGTCTATTCACCTCCCCCACCACCAGTTTACGACCTCAAAAAATATCATGGTCAAATTTCCTGGATTTGAGATTCTTTTTCAATATTAAAAATGTATTGCAGAGGACAGGTCCTGTCTCTAAAAGTAAAGTAAACCTCAAAATAGATTTATCATTACTCTTATTACTTTTCTGACTTTGGATGGAGTCTTCTGACTGTAATGTATATTAAGCGTTTTCATGCAATATTTTCCATGGATATGCATTACATTTAAACATAATCTGATTAGTCTTCCTGATCTGAATATGTCTTAGCTTAAAATGTTTAAGTACTACTTAAGTTTATTAATGCAAAGATAATTTAATAGCATCTTGGAAAATGTCATTTTAAACCAAAAGGAAAACTACTGGTATTTTGCTTTTATCCATTTCCTTATGCTAAAAGTGGTGGTTTAAAATAAATCTGAGCTTTTACCAATTTTCTCTTTCATTTTTCAATGCTTGTAGTTAGGCTAAATGCACAAGGATGATTCTTTGCATTCATATATGTATTAGGTTTTGAGTAAAGCTGGCTTCACTTTAGAGAATTACTCAAAGTATCTTAAAAGAAATGACATTAAATATAAACCAGAGTAAGAGAAGCATTAATGTCGAATGCAGTTTTGTTTTTGTTTTTGGTTTTTTGCTTTGTAGTATGTCCCTAATCATTTTATCTACCTATTAGATATTCATCCATCATTTAGGGAGTACTGTAGAGTGAGCACGTGAATCCGGGGATGTGTGTTCCAGTTTGGGCTATATCAGTTGTAACTTTGTATAGAACCCATGGCAGGATTCCTTTTTCAACTTGAGTCACACCCGGGAAAAGAGATAACAGTCCTTACTGCATCTGCCTCCCATGTGTAGTAATGTTAAAAGGAAGTGAACCTGTACTTGGTGTGTTTGAAAGCAACTACATAGATATAATTTTAACATAAATACAATAAGTTACCACTATTAACGTTCTAATCACAGTATCTCACAACATTTTGAGGTAAATTCCAGATGTGGATTTTAGAAGAATCTGGAAGAGAGAAGCATATATCTGTGAGATGCAACTCAGAATGTCTCCTTTACTTCTCGTCTTTCTACTGTCTTCTGAACTTATCAATAGACCAAGGTTAATAAACAATGGGAAAACTTTCCAATTATTGTTCAACTAAAAACATATATGCTCAAATCTTACTTAAATTATTTTAATATTCTATTTTTATAGTGTCATTGATACAATAGCTAATCAATCTAAGTTATTCAGTGACACATGTCCAAGTTAATACTTTAAGAAAGGAATTACTCTGAAAACTCTACCAAGCTATTAATAAGAATTTGCAAAATGTGACCTACAGACAAGTGCAGCGACCATGCCCACCAAATGGTAACACCTGTTATTCTACGGAGATAATAGGCCAATACTTTTCCTCTGGAAAGAGACGTGATTGCTTTTATGATTTTGGCTTCATTTTGGGAGTAAGATTGCATAGATTTTGCATGAAGGGGGGAATTTTATAGCAGAAGCTTTATCAGAGGTATATAGAGATTGACTGAAAAGGAGAAAGGCTAGAGACAGGAAATAAAATTGGTGGTAAGAATCTAGGTGAGATAGTCAGGGTGTGTTAGTTTTGACTGATAGAATAAGAAACAGAAACAAGAAGGATAGAAGGTTCATCACTCCTTAAATGATGAACATGCTTATTGGGTCAGATCATGTAACCTGGAACTGCTATCTTATTGCAGGATTGATTTTTGAGAAATAATAAAGCTCTTTAATTAAATACTATTTGGGCATAAGATATATAATAATATATATGAAATAGCGTGATGCCTGTAGCTCTAGGAGTAGGGCATCCCAGTTCCACATATCAGGGGTAGTAGGTTCAAGTGTGGCCCTGGCCAAAACTGCCAAAAACAAACAAACAAACAAAAATATATATGTATATATATGAAATATAATGTTAGGGAAAATAAGACCAATTTTATGTTGGCTGCATGCATCCACAAATCTCACTGGTTAAAGCCTTAGACTCCAAGAATATTGCATTCATCTGTACACCTTCATTATTCTACTATTGACAGGCACAGTACTATATCTATCACTGTATTCATTTCTCTTTGAACTGTCATCACAGCAAAATGCAACTCGATGACAACAAAGATTGACAATTGCTATCTCAATATATTTTGGTCCCTAATTAGTTAAGAGGGTCAAGATTTTAAGTTTCAAAAGTAACCTAAAATAAATAAAATTTAAAAATGAAAGAAAAAAGGAAAGTCAACTTGGTTTCTTCAGAATAGATGCATGTGACATAAAGAACTGAGATCACTAGTTAGCTCAGTTCACGTGGCTTTCTGGAATAGCTGGCCACATGTGCTGGAAGAAATGAGTTGTGCATTTGGAGTAAATTCTGATCTGGCACCTGGCTAAATGCAACATGTAGTTCTTCATTTATTGACAGCATGCTATGTATCCCCTTGCCTAGTGGAATATACTCTGTTTCTCCATGTTTTGGTAGAGCCAGTGTGATGGTGGCTATGCCAATCTGTGAGCTCCTGTGGCTGGCAGTGCCGTTTACCTGTGTCCACTGATTGGTGTGATGCTAACTGAGCCATGTGGGCATCCAGCCTGGGACTTCAGATGATGCACCAACCTGAACAAAAGAAACCACTGTCACTGAGGGATTTCATGGGATCGAAGTAAAATCGACAGGTTCTTCCATTTGTGATTTTCATCTTGTATACAGCATAGATAATATTAATACTATGTTAATGCTGGTAAGATAATATTTAAACCAAGGAATTCCCTTTTTATATCTGTCTCAAAATTCTTATTTTATACATTTTTTAAAAGAATAGCCATGTTTATTTCATGCTGGGGATGATTTCTTTTTTAAAAATAGCAAACAGGCCTATTCTTAAAAAAAGGAGCAATTTGATCCCTAAAGCTGGTACATAATAAACAGGGCCAGCAAATTGGTATCACATTTTACAACTTGTCCATAAGGGGGACACAGGGTGAAATAAAATTGAGTGCTTTGGATAGCATGGGATCACTGGCAGATAAATAGCTGATGCTGTTCAGTCTTTAGAAACTGAATAAGGTATTGAAGTTGGATCTGAAGTCAACAGGAAAACATATATATTCACCATGTTTATACGCCACAAGCCGCTGAACAAGGGGGAGAGCTGGGCAGTGGTGAGCAAAACCCTGAAACCTCAGAGCAGTGTTTAAAGCAGTACAAGAAAATAACAAAGCAAGTATCCATAAACAAAGGCTTGAAATGAACACAAGATAAAAAAAATACAAAGTTAAGATGAAAGGAAAATGCCAGCACTCTTGGAGAACTGGAGAAGCCACTCGTGGAATGCATAGAGTCTTTGGATACATGAGTTAAGCATTCTACACAAAATGTAGTAGAAAATAAATATTCAAAAGCAAAGATATAAAACACCACAGGGCTACAGTTAAGGATTCCTGGTATTTGAAGAGGGGAGGAGGTTGCTCTTTTATCTTAACAAAACACGATATTAAGAGGTGGCCTAAGAGAAACAATGAAATGAAATGGCTGATCTTGGAGAAAAATCAGGAAAGAACCTGTTTTAACACTTTTCATCACATAATACATGGTATGAGGTGACTTCACCAAGGGAGGAACAGTCACAAGGAGCAAACATATATATATATATTCTTTTTTTTTTTTAAGCAAAGAGCTGTTAGATTTTTGATCTGTACTTCACCATTTTCCCTAACATTTCATTTCCAGCACTAGGAGAAATTTTCCAGGCTCTAATCTTGGGCGAAATGCGCAAACCTAAAAATTTACAGTGTCAAAGTTAACAAATTGCTGAAATTGCTCTGAAACAGACAATACCGAGGACTCCCTTCCCAAGTAACTTAGAAAGACCTTGATCGATTTGGTTTTTCTCTTTTGGAAGCTGAATTTAAGCAATGCTTAATTTTCAAAATTCCCACACCCTTGATCAAGTAAGAGACAAGCTTCTGGTACTTGAGATCTGTGATGGACTTGCAATCAGTTCGTGGAAAGGGAGGTTACGAACACACTTTTGATGTGCAGGATGCAGCGAAGAGGGTGGCAGAAAATTACGTGAAACTCTTCTCTTTTGACAGCTATACTGGAACATTTACAACCACAGATGTTATTTGTCCATCAGAAAGGAAAATATTTGTTTAAAGCCACAGGCATTTTCTACCACAGTATCAAAATGTAATTCAACGGCAATTTAATGTTTAATGCATATGGCAATAAATATTATTTGGGGGAACACTAAAAACAAATGGGCCCACAAAATATAATTGATGCTATTTTTTTAAAAAATGGATTGGCTTCATTATGAATAAATAAATGTGTTCTTTTACTAACGTGAGGATTGTTCTATAATTAACATAAGAAATCTTAGAAGGACTGGTCAGAATGCTGCATTATTCATAAAAGCGTTGCTGCCATCTGGTGGCTAGTTGGCATTTCAGCACTGACTTTGCTGATTTGATTTGACTGGGTGCTCCAGGGTACAGGTGAAACTTACTAAACGCAGAATACTAATATCTACATATAGTGATTAAGAAAATGCCATAAAGGCTGTGTTAAACAGTTGAAAATATTTCAGATTGTATATGAAGTCAGCACATTGTGCCCCATGATTGCACTAATGTACATAATTATGATTTAATAAAAATTTTAAAAAAGAGAACTTTATGTAGGAAAATACAAATGCAAACATCCATTGGTCCTAGATGTCATTCATCTGATAGCATTTCTTTTGCCCTGTCTTGTCGTGGAATGGAAGATTCAAGGGAGGCAATCAAATACTTGAATATCCTAAACATTAAAGTGTACTTTAAATGGCTTATGTGAGAAATTTACTCTTGGCTGTTGCTGACTGATGAATTTTATCGACACTCATTTCTGTTGGGCAAATAAATAAGTGTGTACTCAAATATTAGGAAGATTTATTGAATCTAAAGATATGCTATTTTGCTTAAATAAGAATATATATGAGATTCTGTAATCCCCTCATTTGGATCAAAACATGAATTATTTTAAGTTATCACTCACTGAGTTTGACTCTGGAAATGATATAATTTACGATGTCAAAAAAGAAAAATATATGGCACTTCATAAAACTCAAGATTTATTCTAAATCATTCAATTGTTATATTAAAGTAATCTGATTAATTGTTAACAATTCAGGAATCTATAAATCTTTCCTTGTGGATTTACAAACTAGATGACAAATATTATTCACCACACATTGTATTTTTATTAAAAATAAAATAGTTAAAATGTAATTTAAGAAAATATGATGCTTCTGAAGTATTAGTGCTTCAGCTCATTTTTAATCTGAACTAATTAGGTTGTCTTTGCAATGTGAGTACACTTTATGTTTCTAATGACTGTAGATGGTCTCATTGTACGTAGTGAGTATCCTGACCCTTAAAATGGCTGTTTAGATAGATCACAGTCTTTGAAGATTATAGGAGATAATGAGTTAAAATTGCCTCAGGAGGAAGGTTGAAGTTTTAGTCTGAATTCTCAGGGATGGTATTTAATAGTTAATATTCAGTTTCTAGTGAATATTTCCCTATGTTATCATCACCTATACTTTAGTAAAAGTCAGATAACAAAGTTCCATTACATTAAATCTGGAGAATTATAATTTTAAAGGAATATTATGCTTTATAAGAAAACTTGCAAATGCTTACTTTTTTAATTAAGACTTTTGAGTTTTATTTGAAAATTCACGAGTAAGGTTTTTACCTGGTAAATAAATAGTTAATATTATCTTTGTTATTCTCTACTTTTGTCACTTTACACATTTCCTTCTCCAAAACATAATTTGGCTCATGGCTCATATTCTCTGGGAAGATGGCTCAGTTTCCTACCCCTCCTCTGTTCCCACATTTAGGAAGAGGATATGAATGACGACAATAAAACCTTGCAAAGAAAGTAAAATCAATAATGATTATGGCCCTGTCTCTTTCATCCGTAAATATAAAATTTCAAGTAAATGATTCTCCTAATAGACTTGGATCCAAACTTATGGTGGTTTCTAATGGCTCCATAATAGAGATAGTAAACCTTGCAGCGATGGTCAAGATGCCCCAGGTTTTAGTCATAAGTTGCTAATGTTTGGCAGCATTTACAGCTACTTAACACTAAATTCCCATTTAGTCAGGAGGATCGTTCATATTCTACAATGAATGATGTCACCTTAAATCCTGTAGTATGTAATTGCTGCATATTACATTTTATAGCGGGACATTTGATGGTATATTTGTTTATGCTGAATTTTATGACAGTGACAGCTGTATCTCAGTGGAGGAATGATCCTTTTCTTTCATAGGGAGCTAGTTTCAAATCTCTTCAAGCAAACAGTTTTGTCACATATGCTCTCTGGCTTAGGCTCGGTTCTCCTGAGAGCAAAGTTTGAGACTAGGATTGTGTTGCACCTAGTTTATTTGCAAGGTGATCTGCAGAAATAAATATTGAGAACTAGCAAGAGTGAAAAAGAAGAAAGAAAAGCCAAAACAAAGGCCATTATTGAGTTCATCACAGGGTGGCTAGGATGCTGCCAGCATTTTTTACCCAAGGATGGACAGGACGAAGTATTTGTTCATTAGCTGTTGACCCCTTTGGTTTATGGTTGTCTGCAGCAAGGGAAAGCATCTTTTGATCTTCCTGAGTTTCAGGCTGTCCATAGGTGTGTCAAGAAAGCTCTTTCAGGTTTTTATACTCTGCAGAACCAGAAAATAGCCATAAAAGAAAGTATTAGACTTGTCCTGCATGCAAAGGAAAGATGTAGTCAGTACAAAGAGAGTTGAAACCCACACAGAAACGGTCACACCAGCTGCAGCTGTAGTCACAGACTGCAAGAAGTAACTGCTGCAATTTACCTTTTGTGAAGTTCAAATATACTTATACCTGGTATCACATCTTTCCTGTTGTTGAGTTTTTAAGATGGTCATTAACTTTAATCTCTTTTAAAAGAGCTAACAAAAAGTTTTGTAGAAAATGCATCACTTCTCTGCCGCAAGTGCATAAGGTCATCTTTGATACTTATCAATTACCTCCCTACCACTCATTCTAGATGTTCCTCGTCCTCAGCCAGCACTGTAAGTAGTCTCTACAGCTTGCCTGATAGAGTCAATCAAACCTTTGTACAAGAGGAGATTTAGCCTCTGATTTGTTTTGACATTTCCAGACTCTGTTCACTGCATTTGATAGTCCTCTTGTGAATCACCTGATTTCTGGCATCTTTCTTTCTGCTGACACTGTGGAGAAGCAACTTACCTTGCTAGCTAGTCCACATTATAAGTACCCACAGTTACTTAGTGGTGACCATAGCTTTAGATTCTTAATACCCTTCAGAAGGGTATTAGTGTCTTCTGTTAGAATAAGACCCCTTCTCCTATCCCAAGGGCAAGAATTTCTACACCAGCAGAGCCAAAGTTGCAAAGCTCAGAAGTGTAAGTGCCATAGACAGGTCAATAAAGGGGCTATTCTTACTACTACTTTGGGTCTTTAGGCCTCTATATTCCAGCTGCTGGGAACAGCGTGTCATGTCACAATGTGTAGATTTAATGTGTCAGGTATTGAATCAGTCAATATACTATAACTTTGAATACAGACAACCCCTCCCCCTATAAATCCCCTAGGGTTTTTTATTCCTAAGCTACTACCTTGGCAGAGAGTTTAAAAAGCCATTCCATTATTCTCTAAGGTCAACTGCTTCTTACTTTGGTAAGAACAGTGGATCCCAGAATCATCTGCCTAATGTTGCATTTTCTTCACTTCCTTGGTTTTAGGCAATGTTGTGATTGGCCCCATGTTGCTTATTGACCATTCATAAAGTTCTGGAATGGTGGGGCAGATAGAGGCACCACAGGCAGAGAAGACAAACCCATATCAGAGTTGATGTCAATTCCAATGTTAGTGAATCATTGCTTCATGGAGGATGGAAGCAGTGAATTTACCATCTAGTACCTGGTTGGTTTGATAGGGCTCGGGGTCTGCCTCTGCTGCTGGCACTCTGTGCAATCAGCAGTGGTAGGGGTTTTATCAGTTGGCAAGGAGGGCCATGGTGTTGAGTCCGTACAGAGTTTCCATCCATGCACAATGGCCATTCCATTCATGAGCCTATTGTGTAAGTCATAAGTGGCTAAAGAGAGGTTAGAGGAATTTAGCTGATGTAGTCACCTGGTGCCAGTACACATTGGCACATGAAGTTTGCACATGCTCTATACCCACTCTTGTGAATCCTCTGACATTGGTCTGACTTCTTTGTCTCCAGTCTTCTTCCAGGCCTCTGACGAACAGGCAAAGCCATCCTCCAGTGTCTGGAAATCAGTCTATTCTTATCCAGCTACCCTATCCCCAAGTTTGCTCTGGTGTCTCTGCCCCATGGCAGGATTTCACCTTACCACTATCCCATAAAGTCCATAAAGTCACCCCAGGGGGCATACTAAGGTGCAGCTGCTGTCTTTTTTTTTTTGGTAGTGGGGCTGCTCACCAGCTCATTAAGCTGACCCTTCCACGAATAAGACTTGAGTTTTTTGAGTTCTATTTTTCTATCCTTTACCAGCCACCTTTAAGAACATCCAGGAGGCCATAGAAGAAAGCCTAGGGAGAGGCACTGGTGTAACAGTGACAGGTATCACGGGCATTTGAGCTATCTGTTCATGGAGTTAACTTATGCTTCTGGACTTCCTTGGGCCAGATTCTGAATATAGTATTTCTATCCATGGATTATTGCTCAATCTATGATTCAATAAATTTGACAATGCTTAGGTCATTCTGGGAAGCATTCATCACATAGTTGTTTGATATCTTATAATCAAATGCTCCTGATGAAAGATGACCCAGGGATAGGCTGGGAGGTACTTGTCAGCTGGTGAGGACTTTCTTTGCTGCAGAAGGAAAAGCCTTCCACCAGAATCCTATGGGCCTTTTTTGTGGGACTTTTAGTATAATCCACCACAAACTCCTCAGTAGCATTACACTGCAATTCCTCATTGAATTGTCTGAATCATACGGCCTGAGAGTCAAGGAGTTTGAGCCATGGCCTGGACATGCTGCAAACTGGACTTGAATGGTTATGGTTAGCCACCCGGTGCATGCACAGCATCCTGAAATACTATTGCCCAGGAACTGACTCATGTAGTGGAGGTCCAGGACTTGTAGTCAGCTCACTATATGAGCATATCTGAGTGCAGCCCAGATTCCTGATTGAGAGCAAATAAATGGTGGTTGCTTTAAACCACTAAATTTTAGGCTAGTTTGCTACAGAGCAGTAGCTAATTATGTCTATAGATACAACTCAATAATGTGGTTGTTAATGAGAAATGGTAATATGTTTGAAAGTAAAGTTCATTCAGTAAAAAAAGTCCTTGAAAAGGTAATGGGACCACAGTTCATATTGTCAGCTTCTAATAACTACGAAGGCTCACTCCTAATAGTCTTGTACAGAAAACTCAGGTAGTTATGTTTCATCTGGTCCTGTAGCTTTTCTATTACTCAGTTTGTTTATAGAAATAGCTGCCTAACAAAGTTAACTTCCAGGAAAGATGCCAGGTTACACGAATCATATCGGAGTCTTAGAATCACATTAGGCTTTCACCCAAAGTTTTTGCAACATTAGGTAGAGGCAACATAATTTGGCTTGAAAAGTTGCGGGGAAAAAAAATGACAGAAAATGCTTACAGAAGAGTGTGTTCAGAGTCTTCAAGATGGTATCTTTCTTGGCCTCTTGAAAATCAGAGAAAATTGTATATCTGTGATATTTTAAAATATAGTATGAACCAAAAGAATCCAGGGTTGTCACAAATTATTGTTAGGGTAACAACTGCAGTCTATCCCCAAAATTGAGCTGTAAGACTAAGAGCATGTAGAACCACAATTGGAAAGTCTCAACCCAGACTAAAAGTTTTGGCATTTCAAGACTTTCTGGGGGAAAGAAAAGGAATTTAATTTCTCTGTTGTTGATGGAAAAGCTCATAAATGGCCCAGGAAAATGATATTTGTCATATTTTTACTATAAATGGTATTTTTCTATTGTTTGTTATAGTTAAAAATTGACTTCGCATGTTACAAATCATTAGTTCAAAAAATCCTAAGTCTGTGTTGCTGCTTTGGATATTGGAATTAAATATTCCAACAATTTCTTTAATTTTGAAAAATATACACATTGAAAATGCCATTATTAGTTCTGAGAGTTTTCATAAGATATTCCAGGTCAGAGTTATTTGTTTGCTGTGTAAGGTGAACGTGCAATTTCTAGATCTGCTTTCATTAATATGAAATTTGGTTTCTCTTTTCTTCCAAAAGAAATTAAATGAGGTTTAATTTACTTATTTATTTCTGACTTTTCTTATATAATTAAACCCAAAGACAAGCATAGTGTATTCACGTTGAAGCTGCATAATGTTAAGTCTGTTCTGTCTTGAGATGGAAATTTATTTGAATTCCTTAAATTAAATTTTTAATTTCCATAAAATTTATTATTTCTAAATCTATTTTAAGTTAACTTGAGGAACAGAAATTGATGAAAAACAGGGGGTAAAATTATTCAGTTACATCAAATTGTAGGTGTTAAATGATATTTTTTCATAGTTATTTTAGAAACTGTGTGTTCAATATTACTTTTTCATAGTATTGAGTAGAGTTCCAGAATCTTGGAAGAGTCAGTTTTCAAAAATGTCTAGTTTATGGTTAGGAAATTGAATAACTCTGAGCTATTTCCCATTGTTTCCTATTATATCCCTTGTTCCACTGTTTATTTGAAATAATTGTTCCCATGTCAAATAAAATGCCATTTTGATAACACATATTACTTTATCTTCTAAAGTCAAACAAAAACTTTTTTTCCAGTGTAATACAAATCACACTATTTCCTAGTAGAAAAATATATTTAGGCCATTAAATATGAAATATCTGATTTTGAATAAAAAGTTTAGTTTATCATACCTCAAACAAGAAGCAGTACAATTAATCAATGTTTGTACCTAAACTATCGATACAGTTTTGCTGTCTTAACAGTAGCATGTGTATGTCAGCAGCAAAGAAGCCAGGAGAGCAAGTAGCAATGAAATCCTGAAAGACGTTTTTCACCGCCTGTTGAGAATTGAATATTTTTCCTTGCAAGAAATGGTCCAAAGCCTGGGAGAAGAGGTAGGCAGTTGGTGCAAAGTCTGGTGCATATGACAGATGACAGAGAGTTTCCAAGTCCAGCTTCTGTAGCTTGAACAGTGTTGTTTGTGTGACAAGTAGTTGAGCATTGTCTTGCAAGAGGATTGGCTTGTCTCTGTTGACCAATCATGGCTTGTTTAACTATAAGCATCTTCACTATTTTGTCCAATTGGTTGTTGCAGACATTCCTCATAATTGCTTGACCAGATTTCGCGAAGCTTCACTGGATAATACTAGTGCTGGACCACCAAACAGACACCATTAGATTTTTTGATAAATAGTCGGCTTTGTGCTGTGTTTCAGCACTTTGTCTTTATCCAGTCATTGTGCCAAATCTTATTGTCAAAAAGAATCCATTTTTCATCACATGTTAATAGTTTGCCTTTATGTTGTGATGGCAAAGAAAGGCAAGCTTCCAGATGATTTCTCTTCTGATGCTCATTTAATTCATCCAGAACCCATCTATCCAGCATCTTTATCTTGCTGATTTCTTTCAAATGGTCTGATATTGTTGGAATAGTAAGGTATAACCCTGTTGTCCAATATTCTTGGAATAGTGATGTACAACTTTGTCACTAATTCACACATAGGTGGAGGTGGATTTTCTTCCAGTACAGCTTAGAGCTCATCCTCATTCATCTTGGTCACAGATTGCCCACCTGGCTCATTTTCAAGAGTAAAATCACCAGAATGGAACTTCTCAAACCATTGACATAGCATGCACTCATTGGCCACTTCCTTTTCAAACACTTCATTGATGTTTCAAACTGTCTGTGTTGCATTGGGTCCATGCTGGAACACATATTCAAAAATAACAAACATTTTTTCTTATTCATTTCAAAAAAAAAAAAGTTGCTCTTAAAAAAAGAAGGAAAATCACAAGCCAAAATGTGCATTTGAAAGAATTAGGATGTACCTTCACCATAAAAATAAAACAAGAAGGTTAAAGTGAAATATCATAGATAGCAACTCCAAACTTAATAGTTCAAGAAATCAGATATTTCAATGCTAATAACTTAATAGCTGGAATATATTAAACACATAAGCTCTCAGAAAGTACCTCAGACTTAGATTATTTTTTCTTATAATTGAAAAATCCTACTAATTTTGGTGCATCCCCAAACAGGGAAGACTAAAAGTTGCCACTGTATGAAGGTAGCTTACTTTCCCAGAAGACGTGATTAAGCAACGACATTTGTAATTGCTAACTTGTGGTTTTTATTTTGCTTATTTGGCATACGAATTTTTTTTTTTTTTGAGACAGAGTCTCAAGCTGTCACCCTGGAGAGAGTGCTGTGGCATCACAGCTCACAGCAACCTCCAATTCCTGGGCTCAAGCGAGTCTCCTGCCTCCGCCTCTCAAGTAGCTGGGACTACAGACACCCGCCACAACGCCCGGCCATTTTTGGTTGCAGCCATCATTGTTGTTTGATGCGTCCGGGCTGGATTCAAACCCGCCAGCTCAGGTGTATGAGGCTGGTGCCTTAGCCCATTGAGCCACAGGCGCTGAGCCAGCATACAAATTTGTTAAATGTACTTATAAAAAGTTAAATATTTTGAGAGAGTAAGGATTTTCTACTCTAATGTGTCCAATCTGATTCAGAGGCAGACAGATGTTAGAGGGGCCTCTCCTTAAACCATTTTGCATAGGGTTTCCATCATATGAACAAAATGCTTATACTTGCTTTTTATTCCATAAACTTTGGGGTTCACTCATCTTTCTAAATAGTTAAAAAAAGCTAGAATAATAAACCAGTGAAAAGCATTAACATGATAATACAAAGGATCAAGTATCATTACGGTTTTGATTTATAGTAGCTCAATGGATAGCGCCTGAGTGAGACAAAATAGGCTTACGTTATACTTCAGGGCCAAATTCCTGTTGTTTACCATCACAGCATTTTCACTGTGTGTCCCGGGTTGATGGTTCGAACAGCCTCTTTCTAGAGCAAAAGTGACCAGCAACATGCTGGCCTTTAAAGATCTTACCAACAAGTGGCTTGTGTCATATCTGTCTCCCTTTCTCCACTAAGGAAGTTGCGGAGCACAAATTTCTAATCACATGTATAGCCAGTGCAGGGAGAAGTGAATAGTAAAAAGAAACGACCACAGTCCCAACACAATTAAATATTCAAATCACCTGCTCAATCTAAATAATGGGTTGTTGTGGTGGATGTTGTGGTTGTTTAAATGGAGTAAATTTTTATCAAGCCATTACAGAGATAAAAGCACATTTAGTATAATTTATTGTGTACTTGTAATTGATGGTAACATAATGACTGATTTAAAAGAACCATTCAGCTCCTTTGATAAACACTGTTGAGTGTGAAACTAGAGTTCAAGTTATTCAACAACATATGTCAACCTGCATATCAAAACATACCTATGTTTTAAAATTAGTTCAGAGTGTTGGGAATATGGAAATTTGAATCAGTAATTACTTAAAGTCCAACACAGATGCATGAATTATAGGGGCTTAAGGTCAAAAAAATTCAGGGTGAAATAAGTATTTTACAAAGGTTACCAAAAAATGTGGTAACAGATAATATTTGCATTTGGTAATTAAGCTGTATTAATAGGCTGACTCCCTTTTCCAATGGTAAATGAATAGATGGTGTATATTATTAAATAAGTTTGTGTTCTATTCACAGATATTTATATATATTTTTAAAGATATAAAATGTATACATATTGTGTGTAATTTTGTTGGAGCGCCAGAAAATATTCTGCTGAGACAATATGTTATAGTGTCTTTATTGTTGAAATAATGATTATTTTCTGAAATACAAATATTGGCATAAAAATAACCTTTTCCCTATCCAGTTTTATGAAATATACCCATTTCTGGTTTATACTAAAATGATAATATTGGTGAGATGGAAGAAGAAATGAGGACCATTAATGTAATTGCTCAATAGCAAGAAAACAGCACATTTTGCTTGAGGAAAAAAGCCATCTATATTTTCAGAATGAGGCATAAACTTTATTTGTAACACTCCATATTTGTTACATCGAGTAAAAACTACTTTAATTTTAGCAAAAGTACAAACTAATGTCAGTGAAAAATGATTTCAATTCAACTCTATGTATGTAGCTATCATGCCAAAGTAATTTTGTAGAATGTAGTTGGGTTATTTTGTTTTGTTTTGTTTACTTTGAGGACATTGGTTTTAAGTCCTATTTTTCTAATGTAGAGCATATTGGTTTAAAACAAACAAACAAAAAGGGTCTCAAACAACAGTCCCAGTAAACCAAGTTGCAATTAGCTGCCACTCCTGGGAAATATTCTAGTATATGTTGCTGCCACTTGAAAAATTTACACTTTCTGAAGAAAAGGCAGAAAAATTCTGTCAAACAATTAAACTGATTGGAATTCCCAAGAATGTAAAAAAAATGAGTCTTGTGTTAGAAAAGAATGGCAAATAGTTCTGTATATGGCTGCAAATTGGAACAGAAAGAAGAAAAGATTTTTTTGCACCCTGTATAAACCATTTTTTCTTTAAAAACTAATGTAAGGCAAATCTGATAAGAATTCTTAGTATTGGTTAATAAAAAAAATTACACACATTACAGTTGGAAAATTTGATTGATTAAATGATCTCTAAAATAGCAACAGAATGGATACTTGCTAATAATATTTCTTAGAGAATAAAGTGGTTGTTAGTCTATAGATGAATACACATTTGACAACCAAGTTGGTTAAGGTAAAGGTGGATATATTACTGTCAAAGAATGTAGAAGATATGAAGATGAGAACAAATATTTGGATTAAGAATAAAACAGAAGAAGAAATTGGCACTCTTAAGATTAAATTAGGATCAACTAACATTGATTAAAAAAAGTTGTCCAGTATAATGAAAAGGGGAGATACTGTATCTGCCTTTCCCAAGTAAACATATTCCAAAGAGATGTAAAAAAAGTAGAACATATTATATCTCCAGAAAATAAAGTAAGATTTAATATTCAGAAGATTATGCATTTGATAGTCTTCTTTAAACAGGAGCAAAGACTATGGTTTACATATTTTCTGTGTCAAATATTCCGATGTCAACATCTTCCAACATGTGTTCATTATATTCAAATGTTCTAAGTTTTTTAGAAATTAAAAGCTCAGTAAAGTAAAACTTCTCAAACTGTTCCATTAGTAAATCCCTAAAGAAGGAAGAAAAAACTCTGAAAGTCTGGAGAGGGATCAGAGGTAAAGGTATAGATTTAGGGATCTTTAGAATTTAGACAGCATTTAACTCATGAGGTTGAGTTTTTGTCATTAAAGCTGTAATTTTGTCACATATAAAATTAGTGAATCTTTCCCAAATCATAATCCTTATGAGCGACTTCTCCATTTCTTAAATTTCACTATTGCAGAGATTTTATTTTTTAACAGTGCTCCTTTTCAGCTGATGACTGAGACACCTGACCTTTGTTTGAATTAATGTCTCTTCAATGAGTCAGTCTTTATTAGTGAGGTGAAGAATGAATTTTCAGGGTGGTGCCTGTGGCTCAAAGGAGTAGGGCACCAGTCCCATCTGCCAGAGGTGGTGGGTTCAAACCCAGCCCCAGCCAAAAACTTCAAAAAAAAAAAAAAATGAATTTTTATTCATCTAGATTTTTGACTATTTTCCATGAAAATAAAGAACAAAATAACCCTGAATTTAAAAACTGACTTGGTTGTTCATATCCATCTTCCAAATGAAAAAATATATATATATTGCAAATCACTTCCTATATATTACAAATTTGTTTAAAAGATTTTGTAATATTCATTTTTACTGGCTCAGCGGCTAGGGTAGCTCAGTGGCTAGGGTGCCAACCATGTACACCGGAGCTGGCAGGTTCAAATCCAGCCCAGGCCTGCCAAAAAACAATGGCAACTAGAACCAAAAAAGTGGCTGGGTGTTGTGCCGGGTGCCTGTAGACACAGCTACTGGGGAGGCTGAGGCGAGAGAATTGCCTAAGTCCAGGAGTTTGAGGTTGCTGTGAGCTGTGATGACAAGGCACTCTACTGGGTGACAGCTTGAGACTCTGTCTCAAAAAAAAATTAATTTTTACTACTTTTTTAATTGCTCTGAGAAAACTAAGGGGACATTATTTAAAACAAAATGATTTTCAGTGAATGGTGTAGTTGCCACAAGCACATCCCAACAGGCCTGCAGATTTGCTTATTGCTCCCTATGCAAATCCTGACATGTGCAAGGATAGTGTCTTCAAAGAAAAATTCTACAATGTGATGCAAGTATCTTCTTACCCATTTATAAGGAAGCGCTTCTGTAATTAAATATCTCTTTACTTACCTTTAACCAACTTCAAAAGTTTTTTCTTAAAACTTTCCTGCGTTTGACTGCTCAAAATATTGCAACATAAACATTTTCAACCTTGTATAGACTTTTCTGTTGTACTTTGGCTATAATTTTAATTGTGTTTATACATTAAAATAAAATCCTTACTTGTTCTGAGATCAAAGAACATCAGTTTTTGTTAGCATTTAGCTATTTGACCTATCGGTGGTATTTAATTTGTTCATAAATTATTTTTATGTGCAATGTGAGGTAATGAAAGTGGTAGCTAATGAGTTGCTTCTCTATCATTTTGCAATGCTTAGTTTTTATTGTATATTGTCTTCCTTTTAATAAGAATATTTCAGTGATACTGATTTGATTTCTCTAATATTGACCCAATGCTAATGTTTTAATTATTTTATCATATAATTTATTATAATTATAGGACAGCCATATTCTTGGTCCATTTTTCCTTTACAAAATTATTTCAATATTGCTCTATTATCTTCTGACTGTCAGCACAGTATGAAAATAACTTGATTTTTGGTCTTTGTAAGTAACCTGTTTTATATCTGTTTATATCTTTATTCCAAAAATTTTTTAAATCATATTTATTTTTCCATGTAGTTGCTAGTCATCTTCAAATTATTTTTAATCTATAACCAAAAATATTTAAGCTCAAGAAAGTAATTTTTATTAATGTTCATGTCACTGAGTATCACTTCCAGTTCTATTTTTTCTCTTCAGGAAATCCAACTTTCTGTAATATTGTCCCTTTCTATTTTTCACAGCATCATTTTTAAAAATCTTGGCTGGGTGTAGTGGCTCATGCCTGTGATCCCAGCACTCTGGGAGGGCGAGGAGGGTGGATTGCTTGAGCTCTGGAGTTTGAGATCAGCCTAAGCAAGAGCAGACCCCATCACTACTAAAAGTAGATAAACTATCTAGGCGTTGTTTCTGGTGCCTATAGTCCCAGGTGCTAGGGAGGCTGAGACAAGAGGTTCCCTTCAGCCCAGGAGTTTGAGATTACTGTTAAACTATGACACCAGGGTCCTGGGGCAACAGAGTGAGACTCTGTCTGAAAAAATAAAAAATAAAATAAAAATTAAAATGTTAACATTTTTCTTGGTTTATCTCTTTTTTCTGTATTTGAAATTTCAGTTTTTCCTCTCCATTGTCAATGCAATTGTATACACTCTTAATTCTGCTCCTTCTGCCTCTAATAAATATTTTAATTTTGATACTATGTATGGATTTTCCCTGAGTTGTTTTTCTCTCTTTCATCCCTACGTATATTCTACTTTTTTGTTAGTCCTTAAAAAATCAAATCTTCCATTTCTGTCAGTATGTGTTATAATTTTTTCTTTTTTTGAGAAACCAACCCTGGTATATTCCTAAAGGCTCTATTTCCTGTAGTAAATCTACCCTCCTATCTTTCTAGATATGTTTTTTTCTCTGTATCCTTTAAGAATTACTTATATTCTTCTAGTTTGTAGACTCTTTTTATAGGACCAGACTGTTATATATTTTTCTTGTAGGTTTTTACTCCTTTGACTCCACTAGAGTGCCCACAAACTTACTCTCTCCTACCTTAAAGTTGAGGGAATTAAATGTGTCAAATCTCCTTTTCTATTATGTGTTCCTCTCAGTAAAATAAGATGAATTTATTTCAAAAATTAAAACAAAATTTATTTTAATTTTAAACAGTTTGTAGTTTTCTTTGTACTCAAATGTGTGCATGAATCTGTAATTTTCTAGAAGAATGAACTACAGTAGAATCTCTGTTAGTTACCAAGGGATTGGAAGAAACTGGTCAACATACAGAGGTGGTCAACATAAGGAACTAGGCCTGTGGTACTGACAAGTATATGTGGTACATATCCAGTCTCTGAAAATTAAGTCAACTTAAGGAGATAGTCAATGTATGGAGGTGGCCAGCTATGGAAGTTCTACTGAATTTACTGTGTTCTTTTAAATCTTCAATCACTATTGATATTATTTACCATGCAAAATCTATTCTCTTCTCATGGTGCTTTCTTATAAGTTGATGGTGGTGGAAGGTGAAAGAGATGGGATAGAAAAGAGATGTGAATGGTCCTGGTGACCCCAGAAAAAAAATAGTTCCTACACAGTAGACTGCTGATTATGCAGATTTGTGGTCAGCAAACCAGGCCAGAAAATATCTGGAAGGAGAGTTATCAGCGGCTTTATTAATATCCATTGTTTTGCTTGCTGTATTATTTTGTTTAAAAAATCAAGGAATGCATTAGCTGCTAATTTCAATCCAGATGATCTGCATTTAGAGATGATTACAAGCAGTCTTCAAGAGAATCACCAATTAATATCCTCAATTTCCATTGCTACTAGGGCTTCATTTCCTCTGTGTTTTTAAGTGTGTTTTAGTAGAAAATTATTAATCAAATATGCATTTAACCATCAGGTCACTCCAGAATCCTGCTTTTAATTAGCTATTTTTTAACATTTAACTTTAGCCATATCAGCTGGGCCCAATGGCTCACACCTACAATCCTAAAATTCTGGGAAGCCAAGGTGGGTGGATTGCTTGAGCCAGGAATTTGAGATCATCCTGAACAAGAGTGAGACCCCATCTCTACTAAAAATAGGAAAAAAAAACTAGCTGGGCATCTTGGCACATGCCTGTAGTGCCAGCTGCTCAGGAGGCTGAGGCAGGAGGATTGGCTCTAGCCCAAGAGGTTGAGGTTGCTGTGAGCTAAGATGCCAGGGAACTCTACCCAGGGCAGCAGAATGAGACTCTGTCTTAATAAAATTAAAGGAATAAATAAATAAATAAATAAATTTAGTCATCTAAAATGAAATTTTCCTTGTCTTTGGCATTGTGATCTCAAAGTTTGACAATGGAACAGTAACGATGTCAGTGTAGATTATTTTTATTTTATGTGTTCAAGTACTTTGTCTAGATTTTGGCAATTCATGATTCATTACTCTTCTGTGTCTTTTCAATAGATCTTTTAAAATTAAAGGTTAGGCTGAACAAGGTATTTATGCTGCTCTATGTACACAATCTGTTTCTGTTTGTGCACTGTTTGTGCACAATAAATATTCTGCTTAAGATATCACAGAACTCTTATTCTTGTCTTAAAGTTATTATCATCAAAGTGTGAAAGTTATTAGGTTGAGATACTTTCATTCAATAAAATAAAAGAAAAATTAGATGAAAACAGTGCAACAAGCTCTAATGGAATCTGAATTATAATGGTTCCAAATTATTTGATGATGATGGTTGGTAATAATTATAAATCCTTCTCAACTTCTGATGGGCTTACATCTCAATAAATTCATTGGGAAATCAAAATTCATAACTCAAATCATTGGCTGTTGAAGACTATAATAATTGCTTTGTTTTATAGTATAAAATGTTTGCCATAACTTCAGTTCTTAATAATAAACATACGAAAGGGCCACTTAAATATATATGAAATATATCAAAAATGAAAATCAAAATTCATGTCCTTATGCCATATGTTGCATGACAGCTTTTCAAATAGTTAAATATGTAAAAGTATGGTTTAATATTTTATTTGTATAATTTTTTACTTTTATAAGTCTCCTAATCTTAGTCACTTTTAAAATTACTTTTTAACTTATTTTAAATACTAGTCATTTCCAGACATTTCATTTCCATATTTTATTCCTATAAAATTTCATCCAGTTAGCAATTTTCTACTTATTGCTAATTTATTTCCTGAAGATTCCAAAGATTATCAAAAAAAAGTATGGCTCATAGGAGGAGTTCACATTTTTAATGAATAAATATATTTTATACTTCTTTTTTAGAACTCTTATAGTACATGATTACTAAGAACAACTTTTAGTACAAATAAACTTTCCAGAAAAGTCCATATTTTTCCATTCGGTCACCATACACTTTATAGTGGTCATTATTTAACCTTTAATTTCAGTTTGTAAGTAAGATGTTCTGTGTATCTTTGTTACCTTTTTCAATTAGACAACCTCACTAAGTACTCATGTTTAAAGATAAATAAATTAGATAATATACAACTTTGCCGCCTGGATGAAAAGTGGCAAATATATCTCTCTACTCCTTATTATCTGTGCCTAAGTGAGTTATCTAAGTCTTGGCTGTCTTCAAAGTCCAGTAGTACAAAGCTGTCTTTAATAACTAGTTTGTTCCCATAGAGCAGCAGTTCTCAGGCTGTGGGTCATGACCCACAGGAACTATATTAAAGGGTCACGACATTAGGAAGGTTAAGAACCACTGCCATAGGGAAAAAAAAATCCAAAGTATTCCATTAATGTTCATTGTTGCTTTAGAGCTAGTTTCTCTCTGTTCTTCTCAACTATACTTCATTAAGTCACATTCTGTGGTATAATGGTACAAGTTTGGAAACACAGAAACAGTTTAAAAAATTGATTCTTTTTTTCTTTCTGTTCAATAGACCTTTGCTCTGAAATGTTTAATGATGCCTAGCTGTTCCACGCAAGCCACTTTTAAACCATTTTTTTTGCATTGTAATGGCCTTGTTATCAGGTTGTATGAATTAATTTCATCATATTAGGAGAAGGAAGTTATACTTGTACAGCACAATCTAATAACTGTCTCAAGTTGCTGGCCAATTGATTGGGTAACAAGATGACACACCACATTCATAATTCAGTTGTTCCACAAGGTGGTCTTCATTTCAGAATTTCATAATGGCAATAATAAATTTTTATTTCCCCAGGATACCTTGCCTAACAGGCTTTGAAAACTTAACAATGTATAACTGAAAATGTCACACTGAAGCAGGCCATCACTCTTCATAAAATTCCCAAATCAAGAAGAAAACACAGAAGCAGCCCTTTTGTATAATGAAACAGCCACCCACAAACAAAACCAGAAACCTCCCACGAAATAAAATGGCTGAATCTCTTGGGGTAGGGGACGGCATGGGGAACTTAGGAGAAATATGAAAATTCTTCAGGCAGCTACTATCTAATCTTCACAGAGATTACTTTCCCTTAGGGGAAAGGAGATCCCAGGGGCCCTATAGGCTGGCTTTGCTATTACTGAACTACTGATAGCAAGGCATGGAATTAATTGACAAGGAAATGTTGTAAGTTTAATCACATATGGAACTTGGTGATGGTGAGTTGCAGTTAGACAATGAATGAAAATAATTGAAATTATTGGAAAATACAGTAGAACCTCCACAAATGACCACTTGCCTACACTGACTACCTCCTTAAGTCGACCTAATTTTCATAGACTGGACATGCACCACATGTGCTCAATGGCTGTTCCTTATGTTGACCTCTCCATATGTTGATCAGTTTATTTTTGTTACAGTCCTTTGGGTTGTCAACCTACAGAGGTTCAACTATAGTAAATTTGTAACTCTTCAAATCAATGTATTAACAAAATAATTATTTGCAGAACTGAATTGATTTCTCCACTTGATTAAGTTTGCATCTGCTGGCTCAGTGCCTGTGGCTCAATGGGCTAAGACGTCAGCCACATACACCTGAGCTAGTGGGTTCAAATCCAGCCCAGGCCCACCAAACAACAATGACGACTGCAACCAAAAAATGGCCAGGCATTGTGGTGGGTGCCTGTAGTCCCAGCTAATTGGGAGGAGGAGGCAGGAGACTCGCTTGAGCCCAGGAGTTGCTGTGAGCTGTGATGCTACAGCACTCTACCCAGGGTGACAGCTTGAGGCTCTGTCTCAAAAAAAAAAGTTTGTATCTGCTTTCTGCTCTTTGGGCTACCAACCTCAGAGAGATGACCAAGTCAGTGCCCAGATTTATTTATGTAAGGTGCCTTCCAGGGCTTTTCTTCTGTGATGATATACTTCTTTTGGACCCAGTAGTCCTCTGATACACTAATTTGCAGTTGGCCATACTTTTCTGGAGACAATCCATGACTGTATTGAAACAATTGATAACCCCTTTAACAACATTGAATTTGCTATCAGTAGTTCAGTAACAGTGAACAAGTTAACTTGTTCATTTGTTTAACTTCCCAGTGCTGACCCATTTCCCTTCCTGGGCATACCATCACACTGCCTTTTCTTCCAAGTCAACACCTACCCATGTTTTCCTTAAGTTCTTCCATGGTCTCTTCCCTGGCTCGCATAGGTAGAATGGATTTTTCCACCACTACTTTTTGTAAAACATATGACCTAATAAGGACTGGTGTGAAAATGAAATGAGATAACTTAGGTAGACTGGCTCTCACATCAAAGGCATTTGGAAAGCATTAGCTTTATTTATGAAGACCATTTCCTCAGGCCACTGTTCCTCATCTTATTATTACCCTTTACCAAGCACTCAAGTGAAGCTTTAGCCCTCTGTTTGACACTTCACATGTATCATTTCTACTCCTTACTGTCAACTCACCAAATCTATACCTTGGTCTGTTTTTTAGTTTAAAATGAGAAAAATTATTTACACAGGGGTTAGGTACAATAGTTTTCCCTGTTTCATGAAGTTCTTATGGCAAAGTCAGAGTTTAAAGTCATAGGTAGGTTGTCTCTAGTGCCTGCCCTGCACACATTTATCTCAGACTGCTTCTGGAATACACCTTTGATGTCTTTGCACATTATTAGAATTATTCATCCTATTTGTTGGATGCCTTTTGCTCATTATTTGGCACTTTTATGCATATTTTCAAAAGCCTATGAATTATCAAATTCCATTGTTCACCTTTGGAAATCAGGAGCCAAAACTACTTATTTTTTTTTAAATCTTTCAGTATTTTGGAAAATATTATTGGAATTTCAAAAGAGTAAGGAGAGTGTGTTTATTCTTTGTTTGGTTTAATTTTATATCTTATTAAAATGGCTCAGCATTAGGCACATGATAGAAATGACCAAAACTCAAAGAGTGGCTATGAGTTCTATCACTAGAGACTTCCCTGCCACCACGCTGTCTTATCATTCTTCTACTCCAAAAATGCCTTCTATTTCTCATTGCTTTTTGTAGTCTTCTTGGTTTGTTTTCTTCTTTGTTGTTGTTATTGTGGTTTATGTTTTGATCCTAGATTTTATTGAAATGCTGCCTTATTCTCTCCTGAACTTGTTTTGCTTTGTCTTTCTAGTGTGCCCAGGGAACCTAAGGGTAGAAATGAATTCACGCTTAGCCATTCTCTTTCAAACAAGAAATGAAGTACTTTCCCTTTTATTTGTTGTGCACTCCTCTATGAGAATGAGCAGTTTCATTACATGTCATCTGTTGCTTATTTGTTTAATGTTATTGGCAGACATGATTTGTTTACTTTCTGAAAATGGCATATGAGATGGACAAATTCAGGGACTCATATCCAGAACCGCAATCTTCCCTCACCCCTTAGAATTATGTATGAGGTCTGACAATTAAGTTGCAAACTTGTCCTAGAAAAAAAGTGCTACATACCCCATTGCTGAATATCACTATAATCACCTTCAAGGTGCTCCTCTTGGGAAGCTACCTACTGACACTAGCACCTAGTCCACCCTGCAGAGCAATTTTGAAACACTTTCTGGAATGGCCATCAAAGCTGTTGTCATATTACCCTTGATGTCCACAATGTCATAAAAAATGTCTTCCTTTCAATAGTTCCTTTATCTTCAGGTAAAGAAAATATCATTGGAGGCCAGATCAGGTAAGTAGGGAGAGTGTTCCAATGCAATTACTTGTTTACTGGCTAAAAACACCCTCACAAATAGTGCCATGTGAGCTGGTGCATTGTTGTGATGCAAAAGGCATGAGTTGCTGGTCAAGATTTTCAGTTAAGGATTTTCCTAACTATTTCTCTATAAATGTTTATACTTGGTCTGCTATGCTTTTCACAGTCAGCTGATGATGTTGAGACACAATCCAATTAATTTTTCAGTGTTTTCATCAGTTCTGTTTCTTACTATCCACCCTTACCTCTCTTTGTCAGTAACATTTTCTTTCCTCTCAGAAAAATGTTTAATCCATTTGTACACTGTCACTTTCTTCATGGCATTATCCCCAGAAACTTGTATGAACTTGTCCCTGATTTCACTTCTGCTCTTGCCAACTTTAACAAGAAATGTATTGTTGTTTGTTGCTCTAATTAAACCTTCAACATTCTCACAATGACACACAAAATGCAACAATTATGAAGGCTAGTCAGCAAGAAACTGCCACATGTCAATACAAACACAACTGTGAGGCATTGATATACCAAGGTGATGAAACTTTACCATGTTGTTTATACAGCACTGTCAACATGAGCACACAGTGGCAAATTTGCAAACTTAATTACCACACCTTGGTTATGCTTGCCACATAAATAGCCTGTATGCCTGGGTATTTGGAGAGGTAGAACTTTCGAATCTTAAGCTATTAGCCATCTTTGGACAGTTTGATCAGAAAATGTTCAAGCAGCAAGACAGTAAAACAAGCTCAGCACCCATGGCTCAAGCAGCTAAAGCACCAGCCACATACACCAGAGCTGGCCAGTTTGAATCCAGCCTGTGTCTGCCAAACAACAATGACAAGTACCACCAAAAAATAGCCAGGCATTGTGGAGGGCGCCTGTATCAAGAGAATTGCTTAGGCCCAGGAGTTGGAGGTTGCTGTGAGCTGTGATGGCATGGCACTCTAGTCAGGGCGAAAGCTTGAGGCTCTGTCTCAAGAAAAAAAAAAAAAAAAGAGAGAGAGAGATAAATTAATAGAACATAATTCTCTGCTTTGTTGACTGAATTTCTTGATGGGCAAAACATGACATAGATCATAAAGATCTCCACAGGGCAATCGGGACACCTCACCCATTTTTATCAATGAGACAATCTTTAGATTATTTAGGTCCTGGGAAAAATGGGCCATGCTTCCTTCTTTCAACTCTTCCTCTGTGTCCTACTCTTGCTGACCCATCCTCTCCAGCTCCTGTAAGAGCCTTTCCTGCTCAGCTAGCTCTATGGTTTATTTATGGAAAAGTAAGTAGAATTCTTTATCCTCTGTGGGAACATTTATGAGTATAATCTGTGCATCCTCAATAGCTCACAAACCTTAGGTTCATTATCTGAATATTTTTATTTTGGTTGATAGTAGCAGGTCTGACACTCCAACAGAAATAATTCTGAAAACAATCCACTCCGGGTTTTAATAGTTACAGCATGTTTATGTAGAAACCTCCACATTTTTATACTAAATTATACAGAAATTTTATCATAAATAGGAAGAAAATGCCAAACAGAAAAGTTCCAGGGTTGGTTAATTTTAGCTTAATGATGTTATCAAGAACATGGAGTCATTTCTTCTTTCTGTCCAGCTATCTGTGCATTCCCTGTCTCATTTATGACTGCATATTGCCTACTTCTGGTCTAGAAAATTCATGAGGACACAGCAAAGTTAACCAGATTGAGAGGTTTTTATTTTTTGTTTGTTTGTTTGTTTTTGGTAACTCCTGAAAATCAAAGAAGCTTTCTCCAGATAGTTTCTAGCAGGCTCCTCCTTTGTCTCACTGAACAGACTGGTCATGTGCCCACCCCACCTGGAACAGGATAATACATCAGATGAATGAAGATACTATGGTTGATAAGGGAGGAGGGCTGATGTTTCCCCAAACAGGGCTTCTATCAGCAATGAAAAGGAAAAAAAAAAAGGCTTTGAGGTGGATAGCTGAGAATGCCTGCTGAATTCCACCCTCTTCTAGACTCTGACCTTGGGCATTATCTGTTGTCCTTCACACTTTCCACTCTGCCTAATTCCGTGGTCCAAATGCAGCTTTCCTTCTACTTCCTCATGAAGAGTTCCATACCTCCTCAAATCTTTCCATTCTGCTACAATGAATACACAACTATTTATATAATATTAGATTGATTAGAGCAGCAACTTAAAAATATAAGAAATCTTCCTATTTATAGTTTAATAAAAATGACCCCTAGCCTCTTGGCCCCAGAAGCCAATATGAAATTCACGATCACACTTTTGAGTTACAGATATTTTATTCTTTGTACTAGCCACACTGAAGATGTTTTTGGTCTGACTCCATGTAGGATGGATTTTTAAAAAGCCAAATTTAGTATACATTGTAGGTGCTGTTTTCGCTCAAATAGCAGAGAATTTAGAGCCTACTTATTTAAGTGCAAATGCTGCCTCCTACCTAAGTCACTTAATCAGGATGCTTTAATTTCTACCACTGCTAAATTCAGCTAACAATACCTGCCCCCTATCTACCTCTCTGCGAAGCTGGGAGGATTAATTAGATAAAGTCTTTAAAGCTCCTCAGAGAGAAGTGGCATATGTAAAAGATGTTATTATTTCAAGGAAAAAATGAAGCAGTGTCTCTTTTATGGACAGTTCACACTTCTAGAATTTTTTCCTCTTATTCATTCAGCTGAAGTGCCAATTTGGTGGATTTTAACTCATCATGTGAGACCCTTCTCATTGTCAAGTAGTTGCACTTAAGGAAAAGATTTTCAAGTATCACTTCTGATAACGAGAATCACATATGATTCCTGAGTTTCACTGAATATTTCAGACCATTGTCTTGCAAATTGGTCTATATGCAATACTTGGTTACAACATTTGTAAGAACAAAGTATGACTGCATTGAAGTCTATGATCTGGGCCAAATTTTGAGGTCACATCCAATCACAAATTCTTCCATGAAGTATTTACTAAGGACAGCAGTTCTCAGTTTAGAAATGGTTCTCACTCGTAGGGCATCTGAGTTCAAACTGAGTCCTGTTTTGAATATATGACATTGTATAGCAGCTGCTTTGCTTTGTTCAGGAGGAACAAAACCTCTTTTGCCCATGTACAAGAGACAATAGACACAGTTCAAGTCAGATCACTCTAGACATAAAAAAGAAGACAAATGGAGAGTACAATTTTTGTTCATTCTCCTATAAATCTCGTTAACTAGTTTATATTTAATACCCTTTTGAGCAAAAGAAAAAACAATTTATTCCTTCACCTAGGCTAGAGGGTAGTAGCAGGATCATAACTCATTGCAACGTCAAAGTCCTGGGAAGCAAGCAATCCTCCTGCCTCAGCCTCCACAATAGCTGAGGCTACAGGTACATGCTGTTGTGCTCTGCTAAGTTTCTTGTAGATACAGGGTCCCTCTATGTTGCTCAGACTGATCTTGAACTCCTGGCCTTAAGCGATCTACCTGCTTTGACCTCTAAATGTGTTAGGATTAGAGGCGTAAGCCTCGGAAAATTTTTATACTTAGATCATAACGTTCTCTCCATTTCTCTTAGAATTCTCAGTTTTAGTTATACAGTTAAAATGTACCACTTTTTCAACCCATGTTCCCCTTTTTTTAAATAATTTTATTGAATCATAATTCTGTACATTGGTGCAATCATAGGGCCATGTTCCCTTTTATAGAGCTTTACCTGTGCTTGATTTTTAAGTTGTTTTATTGGACATTGAACACTTTCATTAACTCTTGCATTGATGGTTTCTAGTTCAGAAATTCAGTTAGAAAGTCCTTGTGTGTTTTGATGTTAACAGATCGCATTCTATGCAATGGTGCGGAAACGTGGTACAGGTGGAGATCAGCCTATCTTCCCGTAGCAGGTTGAAAAGCTGGCGAGTCGCTGGTTCACTGGAGAGCTTGGGAAGTGGCTGCTGCTGGGGACATAAAGGTTGGCTTCTCCCCAGACACTTTAAATCGGGTTTTGACAACCTTAAATTATTCACTCTTCCTAGAAATAAATTCAACCTACAATTCTTCACGTGTCAAAATGGAAGACTTCTTTCAAATCAAAATATAGCTGTAGAATTTACCTGAATCTGTTTTTCACATTTATAGGCTCTCTTTTCAAAGCGAAAATTTCTTCTTTCCCTCATACTTCTAGGGAAAAGAAAGGTTTTACACAGTGACTGATACCATTAGTCCGGCAGTTGTGAATTAGACAACTAGTCGTGAACTAGACCACTCAGCAGAAGAAGCAGGAAAGGACATGGGAACAGGGTCAGCAGGAAAAAGGTCAGAAGCAGAGTAGAAAAGAAAGTCAAGGGTCAAATCATCTCTAGGTCTACATGGAGAAAAAATAAAGAGAGGTCAGAGTGCTATTAAGACTTGGGCCACTGCCCATTTACCCAAGTCAGTGCTGGGCTCTCACCTCTGGAATCATTAGCTCCTTCCGCTTGATGGAAGCAGGAAACGAGGGTGGGTGGAGCTGGGCCTGGCCTAGGAGAAGGCAGAAATGTTTCTTTCCCTGTACTGCTAACGTGGTGTTGCCAGCTTTATTCACCCACAAAGTTTTATCTGTCTATGGTGCCTTACTGGGAAGTGTTCACAGCTAAGAGAAATGCCAACACTAACCTAAAAAGTGTGTTTGAAGGATTTTATCAAGGATTTGCTGAGTGGATTTGAGAAAGGAGAATCATGGTTTTGAAATTCAGAGTGTTCTTCACTCCTGCCCTCATCCCATCAATTAAATAAAGTGAAATGATGACTATTTTAAGTGAAGGCATTTCATACTTCAGTTTCTGATACAAAGAGATGGCAAGTGCAAAGATAACACCTTCATATTTTGATAGAAGAAAGAACACGAATAGATATATTCATAAAAAACATACCAGAACTAATTAGTAGTAGAGATGTACCCACCATATGCTAGACATGAACAAATTTACTTATGTCTATTTGTTTCACCCTAAAAATATGATTTTGCAAATCAAGAAAAAGAACCTCAGCGCTTTCTAGTCATTTGCCTATATGCCTATACAGTTGCCTATACAGTTAGTAAGTGGTAAAAGTCAGGCTTAGAACTAAGGCAATCCATGTACAGAAGTTTTGATGTTGACCACTCTGCTACACATATAATGAAAAAAAATTAAAATGTAGAAAACAGCAAATGCTAATTCCAGATATTTGAAATGCATAAAATATATGCACAGGAACAGCACTAATCACAAGACATCATTAGACTATTTTACTATAAATAGACTAATAGATTGGATAAAATCTTTGTTATGTAATGTTCTCAACAGCAAGCCAAGATCAAGAATATTAAAATACAACATGATAGCAGGACAAAATATAACATATATAACATATTGCTAGGACTTCTTTGCAATTAAGAGTATTTGCTTAAAAATAGAATCATGTTTCATGAAGCCCTGTGATAGTTCATGGAGGAAGCGACAGCTGAATGCAAGCAAGACTTAAAAGACGAGAAAGTCGTACAAATTACGACTCTTCCACAGATAATGTGGGCCCACGGGAAAGGGGGTTGAGAACACAACTGCTGGAACATTGTAATGAAGTTGAAGGCTCTTCAAATTGGGTAACCATTAATGATGCTGCTTCCTCATGGTAATAAAATGGCCTGTCATCACCCCAGGGACTAATGCACTTTATTAATCTGTGTGTTGCAAATGCCACATTTTCACTAGCAGTTTGTGATGGACCCTAAATATTCTAGATTCCATTTTTGAAAATTCTACTATTGAAATAAAAAAGAAGAGAAAAAACTTCTCACTTTATTCCCTTTTTATGCTTTTAGATTGCCGAACTATGCAAAAGTGTTATCTAGCCAAAAATATTTTTAAAGTCTTCTATGAATCCAGTATTCATAAGCTTATGTAACTCCTTCACTCTCAGACTAAATGAACTTGTTATAGATGTAATCCAATAAGGTTATCATCTACACTACTACATAAAAGAGTTCCTTTCAGACTTTTTCAATTTTAGGAAATATTCTCAGTTATCCCTTAAAAATTGTGTCTCTAGTACTTCTATGCTTGTACATTAATTTATTATTATATGACATATATAAATTTTGACTTCCCAAAGAAAAGGCTATCAACTTTAATTTGACCTTCTATGCAAAAGCCTCTATTGCTTTAACAAGAATAATAATTTGAAAATAATAATGGAAGTAACATTTATAGGGCTGCATCTATCAACACATAACATCATTATCAGGTAAATATTAATAGCCTGATTTGGGGGCTTGGCACCTGTGTAGCTCAGCAGGCTAGGACGCCAGCAACATGCACCAGAGCTGGTGGGTTTGAATCCAGCCTGGGCCTGCCAAGCCACAATGACAACTGCAACTAAAAAATAGCTGGATGTTGTGGAGGGTGTCTATGGTTCCAGCTGCTTGGGAGGCTGAGGCAAGAGAATCGTTTAAGCCCATGGGTTTGAGGTTGTTGTGAGCTGTGATGCCGTTTAAGCCCAAGAGTTTGAGGTTGTTGTGAGCTGTGATGCCGCAGCACTCTACCCAGGGCAACAGTTTGAGACTGTCTCAAAAAAAAAAGCCCAATTTCAAATATAAGTAAATCAAGATTCAGAGTGGTAAGATAACTTGCCAGATTTCACTTATCTGACAAATGACAGGGCTGAAATTTAGACTCCCAATTGTCTGTCCTCACAGCCTGTGTTCTGTCTGCCTACACCAGACTGCAGGTTAGAGGGCTAGCCCTTCCTTGGTCTGAATTCTCCCGTCAAGTCCGTAAGAGCTGCTTCCTGCTGGTCCCCCTTGTCAGCCCTTCAACAACACCATCCAGTGGAAGGAGTCAGTTTTTGTTGGGAGCAGATCATTTAGGAGTATTGATTCTAAATTTGTCATTGTTTTCCATGAAAGCTAAGCATAGGGTATAAATTGCCAGTCACCACATAAAGTTGATGACTTTCTATGCCCAAATGATTTGACAATTTGTGATCTCCCCCCCCCCCAGGAGGTTTTTCGCTAACATTTTTCAAGGCAAAATATTCAATCCCTGTCTAAAATGATCAAATTTTGCCCTACAGCAAACTTGTAAATTTTTGCAAGGACTCGTGAAACTTCACAAGGCAAGAGATCAATAATTTCACACTGTTCTGTTCTCACGGCTTCCCTCAGTGTACATTACTGAATTTGAAACTGCCAACAAGAGAAAGTAAAAGTTTAAGGGACGAGTAAGGAAATTTCTCACCATTGCTTCAAAATATAAGTGGTATCTCTAAAATAGAGGGGATCAGTCTGTATTAAAAAAAAATTAGAGAAAGGCAAAAAATTCAGTTTGGGCATTTAAAAACTTAATTTTACTACACACAAAAATGTGAAATGCACGACTTTACTCGTGTATTATCCTATTGAATATGTTCACAAACCCAGATATGTTTTTTGTGTTTTCTACCTATTGTGTCCAATACTGTCACAATACTTGACAATACTTGTCAGCCTTTGTTACAAGTCAGGACTTAGGCAAAAGGCCCAGTTAGGCTTGGCACTACTGTCATTCCAAGGTACCAGCACATTTTGTTCCTATGTGTAATAATATTAAACCTTTAATTGTTCACCATTAATTTTATGCTTACCTTTCTCTTCTCCCACATTAAAAAAGCCAGGAATTGTTAACCTAACAACATGAAGGGAGATTTTACATTCTTTCTCCTTAAACTGTCTGTACTTTGGGCTGTCTGCATCATAACTGTGAATATTTTCCTTCGTTCAGCTACTGATCTTTCATTCTAGATATCTGATTTCTCCTTTAGAAAACTCATCCATTTTCATAGCTTCAATATGCCTTTACTTGAATGGTTCCCCCAATTCTATCACCAATCCTTTCCTCTCATCTGGGCACTGGTCATTTATTTTCACCCGCTTGCTGGACATTTCTACTTTGGTCCATCTCCTCTGCTTCGAAATAGAAGTGCTGAGTCCTCCACTTCACCCCCAATCCACCTTCTCCCCTTGATTTTATTTTCAAAAATACAAACATGTATTCAATCACCCATTCTTGCAACCTTTGACTAGGGCACAAGGATGGCAGCTCAGATATGTACAAAACCCAGGAATTGACACCAAGGAGTGCAGTGGGCCCTATGCGACAGACTGCGGGGCGGAGGCGGGGTGGGGGGAGCCCTTGCCCCGTGATGCTCAGCGCCACCCACTGGTCACCACTTGGAAAGGTAGACAGAGATTTGTCAGGTGTAATTTTTCAAAGGAAAAATAGTAATGAAATCTATCAATACATTTAAATAACATCAGCTCTTAAATACAATTACCACTCTGGAAGCAACATAAAGTTTGCATATGAGCATGTTTCTCCCAAGGGTTGGTAATTGGAGACTGCTGTGCAGTCAACAGAGCCCAAAGACAATTGGAAATGTATAAATAAAGTACTTTTGCTCATGAAAATAATGATAGCACTGACCTAGATAACCCAACATAGTGGCATCAGTCCAGCCATCCCAAGACTGTAAGCCACTCAGCATAGTGTTCTAGAACAACAGGCTAAACTAATTTCGTCAGTGAGATAACCGACATTGAGCTAAAACCTGAAATTAAAAATCACACATTCTAAATCAGCACAGCAAAATCAAACAAGTATCCAGGAACAAAACGTTATCCTGACTCTTCAATAATAAGCCTCAGGCTATATTTTTCCCCTACAAGGTTCTCTGAGACCTAAAAGTAAATTTCCAGCCTAAGAGGCCAGATGTCAGTGAATATACAGAAGATACATCTCTAATTCTTATTTCGTTCCTTTATGTTTTAAAGATAGTGTAATTTGTGTTTGATACAATAAATACATTGTCATAAACCTCTGAAAATGAATGCTACAATCTTCCCAAACTAAATTTTTGGAGATTGGGCCAAAGGTATATATCATACTGAGGACATAAAGCAATCTGTGACAAGACCTCAGAAGGACACAGGCAGACGAATTGAGCACATATAAACTCATCTAATGATTACTTACAGAAAAATAAAAAGTACATTCTGTACCACTACACTTGGGATTTTAACTTGTAAAATCCAGTACTGATAAGAAAATGAAGGAACTATGGAACCTTATTCAATGTGCTAGAATGGATATTTTTTAAACACAAAGAAAATAAACAGTAAATATACCAAAGTCTGATTAAGATTGTATAGTTAAATACTGACACTATCAGTGAAAAATCCATGTTAACCCTGCATTAAGTGACAATAAGTAACATCAAATATATATTTGTGTGTGTGTGCGTCAGAAATAGTCTTTGATTTCCCAGTAACATCGTCCTTCTGATCAGGTAGCTAAATGGTTTCGTTAGAACTATCTTAAAGATAGAAATGGAAAAAAACTGTTTTAAAATATCATAGCATAAGGGGTTTTGAATTCCTTCAGAGTTGCCATTTATCTGTATGCATTCATTTTTGAATTAGAAACATCTAATATTTTGTGAGCAGAGGATACATATTTCTTTAAATTGAGAAACGAAATTTCATGTTAGTATGGTATCAGTTTATTGTACTTCAGATTTCAGCACAAGCACTTCAGAACACTGAAAACTATATTTAGAATGAAATCTACATATTCCCTACAGATGGAATCAGTCCATGAATATATATTGGTATCATTCTTGCCAGTCCTAATAAAACTCTGTCTTTAGTGTGTTTGAACAAGGCTTGTTATACATAAAAACTGAAACATCAAACCATTATATACCCTTTAAGTGTAGATAAAATAATTTTATATCCATACAATATTTTTAAATGTTGACTTTAGCAAAAACTTAAAAATTCTCTGAAATTTGAAATGAAAATTCATGATGCACAAAATTATGAAAGAAAAAAAGTCTACTCCAAATATCCCATAACTTTTTTGAACAAAATCTCAGTGTTGTGATTTAATCTTTCTCATTTACATTTGCTGAGTGTATTTGAGTTTACAAAGTGCTTTCACATGAAAAATACATCATTTAATCCACAAAATGGCCGTTTGTGAAAAGTGGTGTTATTACACTTTTAATAAGAAGATTCTCCTGAAAGAGAATGACCATCTTCATCATCACATAAGCAGAAAAAAATATATCAGAAATAAAGCCCAAAGCTTCGGTTTTCTAAATGTCAGCCAGAGTGTTCTTCTTCCTAGACCATGAAGTGCGATGCCAACGTCTGATCAGATCTCTATTTTCCTCTCTCTATTTTACACACGCACAATGCATGAGGGCAAAGTAAAGATGACAAAATTAAATTTTTGAATTTTTCTTAATTTCACCTTGTTGAGCTTCCAGCTTTGTGTGAGCGTGGTATAACTAGAATATGGAATCAGGGTCCTGAGCCTGTGCTTCTGCACATGAGTGCACTCGTGTGTGGTTGCAGGGAATGAAATTTCCTGCAGGAGTAAATGTAGGGCTTCCTTTTCTCCTACAGAAAGATTTGCATAGTTCTGAGAAGATAATAGGAGAATCAAAAGATTCTTAATAGCTATAGAGGCATCAAAGGGTGCAGTACAATAGAAATGCATTGGCTGGAAGACAAACTTGTTGCTTTGTTTTGTTTTTACATATAGTCATGTGTTGGTTAGTACACCAGTAAGTGGCTTATGGTGGTGTGAACACAAGCGTGTACTTACATATGCCTACATCAGTGGGTCTCAACCTTCCTAATGCCGTGATCCTTTAAGACAGTTCCTCATGTTGGGTGACCCTCAACCATAAAGTTATTTTTGTTGCTACTTCATAGCTGTAATTTTGCTACTGTTATGAATCTGTAATGTAGATATCTGATATGCAGGATGTATTTAGGCAACCCCTGTGAAAGGGTCATTCGACCCCCAAAGGAGTCATGACCCACAGGTTGAGAACCGCTGACCTTGATCGTATAGCCTGCCACGCCCACAGGCCACCCAGTATGGCCTATTGCTCCTAGGCTACAAACCTATGCAACAGCTACTATACTGAATTTTGTAAGCAGTTCTAACACAGTAGCAAGTATTTGTATATCTAAACATATTTAAAGATAGAAAAGGTACCATATGATCCCATAAGATTATAAAACTGCCCACATATGCATTTTGTCATTAACTAAAATGTTAGATGGTTCATGACTAGTTGGAGCCAGGTGTGTAGAGCCCATCCCGGATTGCAAATCCATCATTCTTAGGAATCAAAAGTTCTAGAGGTGGAATGGTTTGACTTGAATTTTTGAAAGTGGAATACTAAACTGAAGAAATGTATAATTCTCTTTCTTAAATTGACATAAACCTCTATATTATTATAGTTGCATGACCACGTATGTTTATACAATTCATTTTTGTCTTATCCCCAAATCAATTTGTCTAAAAAAAATAAATTATATCAGTCCCTAGATGAGAAGTCTGCTTCTGACTTCAATGAAATGCCCCTAAAAAATATGTTGGAAGAGATTATATTTAATGTAATTATCTGGTATTCTAGTTCCTGATGACAAGCGCTTTCTTCCTTTCTGAGAATACGTCTGTCTTCTTATTGGTGAAAGTTCACTTCCAAACAAATAGGAAGATAGGATGGACTCCTGTGGACTTCTGCTCTTGCTGAAAGCAATGTTTGAGACTTCTGCTTTGTGTGACTGTCCAGGGATGTTCCCCTGTCCTAATTTACCCTCAAAGGCTGTGAAGGATTCTGTGTCCCATTTCTTCACATTGACTTTCTGATCTTGCGAACGTCGGGAGGCTGTATGAAAGTTACCTAAAAAGTCTATTTGAGTCCCTGCTAGTTCTGATGTTCTAGAACTCACCCTTGCACACTGGGTATGAAGCTCTTTGCTTTGGATGTGAAGCACTAAGAACCAGGCCCAGTGCAGATCCACAAGGAAAAAAGTGTCATGTGACTCAATTGTATACCAATGGGCCTCCCGTAGTGACAGAAGGTGTCATACTTGGCCACAGGCCACAGGGAGAACATCACTCACACGTATGCTCCCTCCGTGAAGTCCGTGTGCATCCTGCACCTTCTAACGCACATCAACCATTTTCCCTTTGGAGTCACGTTCACAATATGCAGGATGGTTATTCAGGAAAAATCCATGGCAACAGCACATACAGAACTTGAAGATTTTATTTGAAAAACATAAGTTTACCCTTTTTTTTTTTTTTTGAGCTTAACTTTTGAAAAGACTTGATTCTTTGGATTCACTTGATTTAAACTTGAAAAAATAGTGCTGTACATTTTTTTGATTTTTTTTTTTTTTTGAGCAATAGCTTATCTTGGGGCTTTCTGAATAACCTACAGGCTATTCAGTCTTCTCTTTAGAAACCTTGGAGATATTTTTCTGTGCTGTGTACATTTTCATCCACAAGAATGTTTTCTTCTTATTCCCTCAGATACCTGGGGACATTTTCTTTTCTCTGCAGATAACTTAGAGGACTATTTAAGACCTTATCCACTCTGTCTATTCTTAGCTTCACCTGAAGGGCAAAATCCCTAAGATCTTGACACAAATACTGATAAATACATGGAATTATTAAAGGTGCCATCTCAGCAGAAGAGGATTGCCGCTGCCTTTGTTCTCAGGGGAATACATATTTCACCCAGTAGCAAGACACCCAACTGCTGCTACAGTCAGAAATCTCTGAAATGCCTTTAAGCTAATCATCTTTGAACATAAGCCTTTGTTGTTGAATCAGGGACCTTGTAGATGCCAGGCACAGAAACCTTTTTTTTATTATTTTGTATTTTCTCCACCTTGCACAAAATAGCATCAAGCCTGTCACCACCAACAGTAAGGTTCAGTGATCCGTCAGCATTCACCCCTGATGAAGATGGTGAGGGGAAGCCGTGGCTCTGGAGAGTTCAGGAGAGAACCAAACCGTGTGTTTGCAAAAGAGCATTTTTATATGTTTTTTTGTGACAGCACTAGTTTAACAGAAATAGTTGGAGTGTGCCAAAAAGGGGGGAAAAATGAAAGACAGTAGTAGTAAGTTAGGCTCGCATGACATGATGGATCTGGGCTATGACAAACCGAATTGGAACAAAGCTTCCCTGGGGACCAACTATACCAGGTTTGCTGAATTGTATTTCTTGATTTCTTACTGTGCAACAGTGCTTTTACTGTTAGATTGACTAGGCTTCAGAATATTTTTAAAATTGTACAAATCAAAATCCATGTAGCTTAAAAATGAAGGATGTAAAAGGTTTAGGAGTTTGATGTATTGAAAGGCATTCTGTATTCCCTCATGTGAGTATTAAATATACACTTTCTCTTTTTGATGAATTTCAAATCTTTGTGGAAGGCAGTACACACGATAGCCGTTTACATGGCTGAAAACTCTGCTTGGAAAGAAGAGCACAGGCTGCAAAGATTCAAAGCCTCTCCCCTCTTATCTCACTCACAAGTGCCCAGAGATTGCAGCATGCAGCATCTGTGGGTTGTCACTTGTTCTGAGATGTTTCTATAATGAACAAGTAAAGAAATGTTAAAGCTGATGCCCTTGTAACAAAGGTGTGATTCATTATTCTCATTGTTTGAACTTTCAGTTCTTCTGTAATGGCTTTCACATATTCTAAGATGAGGCCGCATTTCTTTTATTATATTTCTAAAGAAAAACAATATAAAGAAGAGGAGAAAGAAGAATAATTATTTCACAGCCACTAAATATGCCCACTTTTCATGTATCACGTGATTCCAAACATCTAGACACTCTGATCTTTAAACTAGCCATTCATAATGAATCTTAAGTAAATACCTAAATGAATGGGCTATACTAAATACTCAGATGAATTTAACTTCTTGAGCTACAGAAGCATGAACAATTGGGTCTCTATCTTCAAAGAGGTTACAACTAATCTGAATAATTAATGAAATTGTCAGAATGTAATGTGATAACTACTCAGTAGCAGTCAAGCTCAAAACAGACTAGCTGTGAGATCAGACAACACATCTCCCTAGCTTTCCCATCAACTCTTTAGGGTCAGGAAATGGAGCAAAGGGATAGTGAAAGAGAGTTAGTTGAGGTTTAGTAAATGAGAAGATCTAAATATTAAGGAGTGAGAACTAACTGATAAGTCATAATTTCAGAACATATTAAAGTCATAACCACAGACTGAAATGTTGTGTTAGTTAACATAAAGGAAGAAAGTGGGATGGTTTTAAGGGTTAATGGAAAGAGGACGTGGGGCACAACAATTGCAAATGGGCATTTGTCCTATCTGAAAAAATTAAAAAAAAAAAAAAAAAAACAGCTGCTATTCAGCTATAGCCCAGTGGTATTGGTAGAGCATGGAGAGACATTGAGAAATCTCTTGCCTTCCAAAAGAAACCAGAAATGTGAACTTTCATACTAAAACAATTTCTTTTAAATATTAGAAAAACATTTCTTTTTTGAGGTTACAAATTGTGTAGACCAGATAAGATGCACCCTAGCTGTGTTTCAGCCCAGGCACTTTTAGTTTGTGAAATAAGAAGTTGGTGTGTCATTGTGGATACAGTGTAGGAGTGAAAACATGAGGAGTCAAGTGTTGTGGGCAATTATAAGATTCAAAGAGTTTTAACAGTAGAGGGATGCTGAAACAAAAGGGATTTAAAAGTGCGGGAAACACAAAGGTTATTGGAGAGGTACCTAAAGCAGCTGAGAGGACAGCAGGTAACTGGGCAGACAAGAACAGAGCCAGCGAGGTGTAGCCAGCAGCAGGACACATGAAGAAGTCCTGCAGGGGCCGAGAGACAGAAATGAGGAGGCAGACGGGTGTCTTCAGGGCAATGTGTTTGGCAGTGAGGGGATGTGCGGCACTATTCTGTGGCCTGAAAGTACATTGAGCTGATCACAGTGGAATGCCCAAAGTGTAGACTAAGAAAGGGGGAGAATTATTAACACAGCAACCGAGTATGAAGTTCCAAATGAATTTGGTCTCGAAAACCTAAGTGATTTTGACCTCATCTATAATCTCTATCAAAAACATATCAAACCCATTGCTTAACTGAATTCAATTCATTCACCAAAAAATGTGCTAAAGCCTTATGATTGGTAAGAAATCGTATGAAGCTTTTTGGGAGATGCGTGTGGGAGCCATACTGAATATGAAGACATGTGAGACACTTTGCTGTCCTCAAGGGCTTAAAATCTGTATAGAAAAGAAACGGACGAGCATGTGCACATACCCCCCCCATGTGTCTTGCTTTCCTTTCTTTTGTTTTGTCTTGTATGCTAAGTGCCATGACAGAAAGGCAAAGCATGTATGAGAGTTTAAAAGCAAATGCAATAGTTTCTTCCCTAACTCTAATATTATCTGGTGGGTTCTCTTCAGAGCATCCCAATAGCAACCTGGAGGGAGAGTATGGTAGGCAAGTAGATCAGATCTGTTTTTCTTCCTTTCCTGCCTCTTAAGCTATGATGACTTGACAGCACCCAACCCAGGGTGACAGAATGAGACTCCGTCTCAAATGATAATAATAATAATAAATAAAATAAAGAATTGGTACAGATTAGCACTCTGCTAACACACAGTGAGTTAAATACATTAATTAGGATGAATTGACTTGACCTGCATTGATTATTCACGCCCTTGCCTTTCTTTACCTACCCATTTTATTGTTGTCCCTCTTCCCTTGCTCCATGAAGGTCAGGGTTGAGACTAGCACTAAAAAGTAAATTCTTGCTTATGGATTCCAGTATCTTTAATAGTTGTTCCCAGACACTAGACAAATTTAACCAGCAAATTCATTTAGGTACACGTCATATTCGAAATTTTTATAATAAAAGTATTTTAGAAACTGGGAAGTTCTAAAAGATTTTTGAAAAGCTGTAACTACATGGATGGAACTAGAACATATTCTTCTTAGCAAAGTATCTCAAGAATGGAAGAAAAAGTATCCAGTGTACTCAGCCCTACTATGAAACTAATTAGCTTTCATATGAAGGTTATAACACAATTATAGCACAAGAATATGACAAAAGGGGCAAGGGAGGGGAGGGGAGGGGGAAGAATGGGTGGAGGGAGGGTAATGGGTGGGATCACACCTACGGTGCATCCTAGACTGGTTCAGGTGAAACTTACTGAATGCCCAATATAAATGTCTGAACACAAGAACTAAGAAAACGCCATGAAGGCTATGTTAACCAGTTTGATGACAATATTTCAGATTGTATATGAACCAGCACATTTTACCCCATGATTGCATTCATGTACACAGCTATGATTTAATAAGAAAAAAAAAAATTAAAGAAAAGCTGTAACTACCACTCCAGAAATACCTGTTTTCTCAGGGGTATCAACTGACAGCTATGGCCAAGTATCCCAAATTACAATGAGTGTAAATAATATTTGAATTTTCTGTCCTATAAGTACATCACATTCTTATTTTCAAAGACTGTAGCTTAGGCTTTGAAGTGATCTATCAATTTTATTGGCCAGTGGGGATATTAACTTGCAGCCCATAATTTAGAATATTATAAAAGGTGAAAGTTAAAATAAATATCATAGTTTTTATACAACTATTGCTGCTGTTTTTTAAGTTATTTACCAATGTATTTTTCGATATTTAATGCAGAAACATGCCAATACTACTTAATTACTTTGATCCATTTACACCTTGAAGTAAGGGAAAAAATAGGTTTGCCACCCCTATTATTCATTTCTTTTGGATTTTATCCTCTTTGGTTTGGTTTTATTTATGTGTAAATATGCATAGTTCAAAACTTGTTAGTAGCAACACTAATAATGTCATTTATATATTTCACCTTGTCCGTTTAAAATGAATTGTTCTATTTATAGAGTAACAGCCTGTAAAATTAAATTAAAAAATTTAATAGAAAAGACTGTCCTCTTAAAAATTATTATAATGGAAGGGTGTTTTTTTTCATAAATTATTTGCAAAGCAACTTAAAAAAATCTTTTTAGTTCCAAAACTTTAGAATAGTCTTATTGATTTTTTAAAATAATTATTTATGTAAAAATAATTTATGGTGGAGTTTTCAATACTTGAAAATATATTCCTATAATAGGAATAGTACAAGACCATTAATTTTAGCAGTGCTAGGAAACACAACTATAATTCAGGAGCCATTGTTGATTGTTTCTAGAAATATATATTGACCCCATTAGCTTTAAGTGATAACATTACTAAGCCAAAGTATTAATCCAACAGTACTAGAATTACTTATTTTAATCAGGATTTTTTTTTCAGACCCTTCCTTTAGCATTTAGATTTCACTCAGCTTATCATCCATAAACATAAAATTTAAGTAAATTATCTAACAATTAAAATTTTTACACTTGTTACAAAATTAATGCCCGTAGAAGCTCCAGTGCCTAGGCTTGTCACAGTCAATGTGGCATGCATTTGGGGTCTGGTGGTATTGATACTGCAATCTTATATGTTGTTTCCTTAATCAAGAGGCCAGCCCCCCACCAGGATTAAGAAATCCTTGGGACCCAATATTTATTCATCCTGTCATCTACTCATCAAGTCATTCATTCATGGAAGTGAAGTACTCATCATCATCACCAACAATAACAATCACAACTAACATTTATTGAGTCCTCATTATGTGTCCGGTATAGTTCTAACCTCTTTGCATGTACATATATGAACATATTTACTCCTTAAAACAATTAAAACAGTTTTGAAAGTGACTTTGTGAAGTGTGTTTTCTGGATTTACAAGTGTTAAATATTAGACATATGAGCTATACATCTCCATTTATATTCTCGCCTTGAAACCCATAGATGGTAGGGGTGTACTTTATGAAGGCTACTTCCAAAACATACCCATTGTGCACTAACAGAAGTGTGATTTGTATTAATTTTTGGCAGAGGGTAGATTAAACTAATTTCTCAGTTTTAAATCAAATGAATGTATCAAAAATGTCAGGCCTTGTGCATAGTTTACTAAGCACCTAAAGGAAAGCAGGGACTGAACATTTCTTAACTATGGTTCTTAATGCCGGACGCTCTGGGAGGAAACCAAAAGTTAATATATGTGTTACAGATCTCAAAGGTCAAAAGAATAGTGGCATGAAAAAGTGTTCATATGCAAATCTGAGTTCAGGTTTCATTTGGTAACAGGGATTTAACATATAAAAATCCCTGCAAGTAAAATCTCTATTTCTTTTTTTGCCTATTCAGTTTTAAAAGCAGACACAACAGCAAAATCAAAGATACACAGGTTATCTTAAAAGTCATATATAAAGTTGCATATATAAGGAAAACAGAAAATTGCAGCTAACTGTACCTTTATTTATAAAATAGTCATTACAGAATTTTATACAGAGATGACTAACTTGTAGAAAATATTTTACAAATATTTTGTAAAATTTTTAATGACTATTTTGTGAATGAAAGTACATTCAGCTATGAGTTCCCATTTTCCTTATGTATGGTGACTTTATGGGTGACTTTTAGGACATCCTGTATAGTTGGATGATTATATTCAGTACATTTAAATCTATTTGACAAAAATTCATTAAAGCTCTAGAAACTTAATGGTAAACTAGTTTTGCTCAACCTCTTTACTTAAAATTCCTCTGGTGTTGGTCATGATAATAAATAAGTTCCCCCAAGCCTTTCCTTCCCCATAATAGAATCTTCCTTAGTAAGTACTGTAAAGATCCTAAGACAGTCTCTGCTGTATCTCTCACATACCCTGGAATCCATCTCATGTACGTTATGAATGATTTCAACTGGCCAGCTATTATGCAAGCTTAACTCAATGTTCTTCAAATACAAATATAAGCCCTAAGTAGAAAAGAAATATATATATATATATATATATATATATATATATATATATAGTGCTTTTGGAACTTTGATGTCTTATGGAGTAATAATTATCTTTTGGTAAGATGGGCAGGCTTCCTATCTAGTTTACTGGTCAGGCAACATGTTAGTTAGGACAACACTCGCTGCTGTAATAAACAAACCCCCAAATAGATAATGGATTAAACAGAATAGAATTTTGTGTTCTCCACAAGTTCACTGTGGGCATTGCTAACTGGCAGGCTGCTTTCTTATAGTTATTAACTCAGAGACTCAGACTCTCCCCTCTGATGGTCCTAGCGTCTTTGACATGTGACTTCTAAGGTCAAGACATTAAAAAGGGATGAAGAAGAGGAGGGGCATATTTCCACTAAAAGCAACATACATCACTTCTGCTTTATTTTATTAGGAAGTCTAGTCTCTGGGAGACAGCTACCTTCCAGCAGTACCTGTGCTATGTGAAGGGAGACCAAACATACTTGGTATCATCTGCCAAAGGTGATCCAAACCCCAGAAATATCAGTGAGTAGCCCAAAGAACCCTGGGCCAGTTTGTTGACCATTGACTGAAGGATTCTGCTTCCCAGACACCCTGAATCACTGTTTCCAGCGGGACTCTGCCTTCAAACAAGTGATCCTTATTTTGAACAAAACCGGAGGGGAATTTAATGGAATACTAAACTAAAGAGAAGAAATTGAATCATAACAAAATAATAGCCAGCATTCACTGAGCATTCCATATGCTTGAGGCATTGTTTTAAGCACTTCGTATATGTTAGGTCAGCTAAAACTCAAGGTGATGCTTAAGGACATTATTTTTACTAGTGCCATGTTAAAATTGGGGAAACTGAGGCTCAAGGTGATTAAATTCCCCCAAACCCTTATCTAAGCATTCACTGGTATTCAAATTCAAGTCTAAGCAGTCTAACTCCATTAGCCTTTCTAATCTTCCAGAAAAGATAGAAAAATGCCATGTGAAAAGAAAGGGGGAAAATGGAAGGAACCGTTTCTTTCTGAAAGAAACTTCCTCTAACTGGACCTGGCTTAGGTCAGGAAGTGATTCACTTCCAGCCTGAAGATTTGAAGCCCGCTGCTGATTCCCCTATAGAATGTTTCCTACCTTGTTCATGTCCTGTGTACACAGCAAAGGGGAGAATTTTAAAATGGGCTCTAATCTCAAGGGATTTAGAATTTGTTGAGGAGAAGAAATTCTAAAATGAAAGAAAAGGGCAGTCACAATTGAAGGACAAATAAAAGTCAGGTCGTAGGATTTCAGAAAGAAATCACTATTGAGTATTAATCACTTTACATGAATTGTCAAGAGTTCATGAAGGATTGTGAGATATTACCCAGCATTAGTCAGACATTAGCCAATCCTACCCTTAATAAATGGGTAGGACTTCATGAATAGAGAAGTATAGAGGATTTCAGAGAGGGATAGGCATGAAACTTCAGGTGGACGAAGACAGTGTTTGTAGCAGCCTGGTTATAATAGCAGACGTTTTTAGGAATTAGAGAGAGTTACATCTTTATCCATTTTTACTTCAGAACTTATTTTTCTGCATATATTTTTAATTCTATGTAACCATCTGGTAATGCCTGGCACCCTGTGATTTGTTGCAGTAGTAGTGTTTATCTAAGGAACTATGTATGTAGGCTCAGGAAAATGAGTGCTGGGTTCTGGGAACAAAGGCTGTGGAGGGATTTCCAAACAAATGCCACCTTCTACTCATTTCAACAAATGTGAGAGTTAAAGGATGTGTCTCCCTGCCATCACCCATTCCTGAGCCCCCATAGACTTGTTAGAGAGGACCTAATCAAGACCTCAGTGTTCAGCCTGTCCTGCATCTAACTACCTTTAGAGTAACTGACCACCCTTCCATATCTCTATCACTTCCTGTCTCTGCTCACTCATGCAGAGAGTATTTCATCCCTCCCTCAAATCAAGGCTGAGCCTCTGGAGGACATGAAGGGAGTTCTGAATTCTCTGGGGAGCCACCTCTGACTGTGCCTGCTCTTGTCTGTCAATCACGGAGCACTTCCAGTGACTTCATTGCTGATTTCAGTATTGTGCCGTTGCTGTAGGCAGCATGAAATTGACAAGGAATGGCACAGAAAGGAGCTGAAAGGGCACTTCTGCTTTTCTGATGCTTCTGACACCTGTAGTTACAAGAAAGAAAACAGCTTTCATAAGCATATTGCTGGGTGATGTAGAAGGTGAATGATTATTTAGAAGTAGCTTTTTGATGCAATAGCACAATAGAATTTAAGCTACTTCTGTGTACTTCTACCCTCAGAGCATCTTTCTAAATAGAATCAAGCTAGGCAGGTAGTTTCCTCAAAATTTTGGGATAAAGATTAGGCTCCAGTGAAAATCTAATCCAAACATTAGAGCTTTTTGGTCTAAGGAATGGGGGGCTTACCAGCACCAGTTTTAACATACCTTTTGTTCTTTCCTATTATGCATATTGTGGATAAATATAACATAGATTGAAAGCTAGTGCCCCGGTCTCTTCTTAGGGATCCTTTCCTATGAGTAAACAGACAGATCCACCTAAATTCAAATTACTATTATTACTATAACAATAAAAGCAACTGTAACGGATAAGCCTAGAAAATGAGGAGACTTAAATAAAAATCATCTCAGTTATACCAATAACTAGGTGGCTTTAACATTAAGCAGCCAGATTATAAAATTGGGAAATGACTACACCGTGCTGAGAGATCACAGGTTCGCACATCACTCATGGCGCATTGTTCTTGAGCAATGCTCTGAGTCCACGGTATTCTGCAGGTGAATGTGGCAGGCTCTAAATCTTCCCCTTCCTGTAACAGCCCACAGTGGGAATGCTTTCTTAATAAGTGTCAACTGGGTGGCTGTTCTGACACTGTCATCCTAATCTTTCTCCTGTTTCCTGACCATGATTTCTTCCTTGTTCTCCTTTACCCCATATGTGTAATAAAAAAAAAATTTAGTCTTTAGCAGCAACTCAAAGCATTTTTAGGTGACACTGGTGATCGTCTCTCTTACCCATACATCCTTCTAGTTCAAGTTTGTTATGAGAACTGCATGGCGCATAGCAAAAAAAGCCATTATCAGTCTTACCTACAAGCACTATATGAAAAGAAAGGGAAAAGTCTTCTTGTATCAGCTTACATGATGACTCCTAATCTATGGCAACTAAGAACTATGATTACTGAAAAACTTTTCTATATCACAGGCTAGGCCAAATATTCATCACAGAGCCTGAATATTCCATGTATATGCAGTCAAGAAATAAAAGATACACACACACAAATTGACAATGGTATGATTGAAGACAAATTAGGCTGATTACTAAGCCATGTGTTTTACAAACAGTATCTCATTTAATGTTAGTGACAGATTTACTACGTAAGGTCTGATAATTAAGATCATGAACTTATCCTAGAAAAAATGCCTTCAGAGCTGTCATCATATGGCACACAAAAACATACAATATGATACTCAGCAAGACACATCACGTGTCGACCTAAGCACAGCTGCGAAATGCTAATATACCACAGTTATGAAACCTTACCAAGCTGTTTGTGCAGTGATGCCAATGTAAGTGCATAGGAGCAAGTTCCTGAACCTACTTTTAGACCTTGTATGATGACATCTCTAAAGATCTTTCCAGAAGAGTTCCAAAATTTCTGTAAGGGTGGACTAGGCACTGGCATCAGTGCATAGCTTCCCAAGTGAAGTACTTCTAAGGTGACTATCATGATATTCAGCAATGAAGCATATAGCACTATTTATAGCATGAGTTCATGAATTTAACTGTCATACCTGAATTGCTCATGCCACTCTACATTTTTATGTTGCTTTGTAGATTTGCCATTTTAATTCTTAAATTATATTGCACTGGGTTCATGGCTATCATTCCTTCCAGTGGGAGTCACTTACTCATCTTTTGATTCCCTGATATTTATTTGCTTATAAATTTTTTAAACAAATATATAGCTAGAGTTGATTTGTTCTCTGTGACTTCTCTTCTAATTCTAGATCATACCAAATCATCAGCTATCCAATCTTTATGTGTACTGCTATATAGATATTGTATATCAATCTCCACTACAAATTTCCATGTTGGAAGAATTCGTTAAAAGGTAACATTAGGACTATACCTCAAATGGACATAATCCCTGGTTAGCATCTTATAATACTGAAACTCTTCATTATCCTCTTAATACACATGGTATTGACAACACTTTGTTTAACCTTATCATTATAACATTATCTCTGAGAATTTCCGCCTGTATCATTACAAGATGAGTATGACAGCTTCACTAAGCCTGATTCATGTGAATAGAAAATTAGTGCCATAAAGAAAATTCCTAATAATTATTTTCCAAGATGTGTTAGTACTTTTCAAACTTTAACTCATTAAATCGATTTGAATCTTACTTTAGCAAATCCACACAAAATGAATATTCTTATTAATGTCAATCTCATGCTACTTTTAGAGAAAGATTTAATCAGAAAGTACATTAATAAAATCCACATGCATTCCTTTAATCTCACCATATATAGTAATAGTTTATATGGATCTCAACTTGGGAAGCAATTCTAGAAATAATGTAAATACTATACTGCAACAGACACCATGCTAGTTGTTTTACATTCATTATTGTATTTAATATAAACAGACTCCCCATAAGAACTTCTGTTCCCATTTTACAGATGAGGTAAATTAATGTCAGTGATGATACATGACTTCTCAAGGCCACACAATTAGTGTGCAGCAAAGAGACTCTAGAATCCTTATTCTTTTAATGTTGTTATGTTAATTCACTATTCCAGCACTGGGTCTTTCCTTCCATTGTTTTTTTTCCCCAAAAGCAAGCAAGAAACAGAATGAATCTGATTTAATGAGAAATAAAAACTGAGTCTTCATAAGTTCTAGTTCAAGATCTAAAAAATAACAAGATTATTTCCTCTGCTTTTTCAATATAAGAAGTATTTGAACAAATACATACTGGAATAATTAAAATCAGCATGCAAAATGCTTTATGCAAATCTAGAGAGAGAGAGAGAGAAACAGAGAGAGTAAAACCTCATCATTCTAAAACATTTGTTTAGGTTCTATATTCCCCCTGACTGAGATTTCCTCTCTAAATGTCAAGGTAGTATCCAATATTTTGGATGAAAATCCTCTAAATATTACTATGTTTCCCAAGCCTTTTATGTACATAATTTGACATAATGCTTTATTGATGACCTCTTATTATAAACATGATGAGGGTCTGAAGAGTTTGGGAGCAAAATGTAAGTGTTGTCTATAAACATAAAATTCAAAAATGGTGAACATTTAAAAAAATGTTTTACAGTGAATTGCAACAGGTGAAGGAACTTGGTTACCTGGGAAATATTTATAGAATATTTTGGAAATGACCCAATTGGAAAGGATATTTGAATAAAAATGGGTATCAGAAGAAAAGTTGTTACCTGTTGGGCAGAAATCAACAAAAAGAGTCTTCCTTATTTTCCCTCCTACAGCAATGAAAATCTATTAAACCCTTGTTAATGCAGCAAGATCCTTCTTATCTTGAACAATTTTATTTAGTATTATTTGATAAGTGAAGTATATGGGATTATAAAATAATTGTTGAACTCTGTGTGGAGAACAATAATAAAGCCTGTTCTTAAAGAGATGATCTTTGAGTACTGTTGAATAGAAAGTCTAGAAACTTCCTAGAGAAATGTTGTTCACTTGATATCTGTGTAGAAGAGGCTAAGCTTGCTTGTGTCAATGTTGCACATGGAAATACGTCATTCAGTTAGGTCAACAGATTGAGCACACTGAAAGATAAACTTTAGGTGTATAAAAGTTATCTTCACAGGTCACTATGATTGCTTAATCAATGTATAAAACACACATATTGCCACTAATTATCTCTTTACAGTATCTTCATTCTTAGAATTTATGATATGACATTTTTAAACACAAAATTGTTCCATAACAAATATTGATTAATGCTAATTTAGCACTATTTCTAGATTGCAACAAAGAGTTCTATTTTCCAATTAATTTTGGGGTTATGTATGTATACACATATCACAAGGTGTCCATAAAGTTCATGTGCAATTTATAAGGTGAAGCTAATTTAAATTGCAAACAAACTTTATGGACACCTTGTATATGTGTAAGACAGCTATCGACAGATAAATCTCCATACATCTGTATTTATATATGTGACTATAGATAGATAAAGACACATATGTCAGTATATAGATGGAATGTCCTTTAAAGCTTTTAAATGATGAAGCCATTTGGTTACTCTAAACAAACATTGACCAATCTGATTGTATGTGCAAAGTTAAGAATTTGAGTTTCTAAACTAGGACTGTGTTTATTATTAAGCTTTGATATTTACTATAAGCCAGACCTAGAATGGGTATTTATTGATCTCACTAACTTCAGTTTGTTCACCTGCTAAACAGATATACTAACCTCTTCTACATAGGCATGTTGAAATGATCGCCTAAGATTATGGACACCAAGTGCCTACAGATTTCATTGTTGGTATTCCATATCCATTAGTCTTCTCTTCATTCCTTCTGTGTGATTTTACTTCTGTGGAGTTTTTAAAATAACTCCACCTCCATGATCAGTGTCACCATTCTTGCCTCTACATGACATGGTTAAAGAAGAGTTTCATTCAGAGTGACATTCAGATTTTACTTTTCCCCCCAAATTAATTTTTTGTTAAACTTTCACATAAAAAACTATACCAAGGTATAAATAATACTTCTTCCTCTGACTAAAAATAATTCTGACACTTTATATCCTTTTTGAAAATTTCAGTCCAATGTGGTGTGAAATTCTGGTCTGAAAATCTGCATTTTTGGTGAAAATACTTATTTAACTTAGTGGCACAGATAATAAGGAAGGTGAGAAGTAATTCTATTTTATGATTTTTATGACAAAAGTTATCTGGAAGGGGAAGAAGATCAAACATTCTCCAGGTTGCAGATGACTCTACATTCTCCCAGGTAGTGAAATACCAAACCCCTTCCATTAGATAGCTGAACTAATATATTATAAATTCGTATCTATTCCTTTCATGTGAACTCAGGAGGAATAGTCTTTTCCTCTCACAAATATGATACCTTTATCAAAGAGAAAATACTCAATTGAATAAATCATGAACTCAACCACAGTAAACTCTTGTGGTTTTATAATCTAACCCTTCCTTTGTAATTGGGAGGATAAACATAATGGCTTATATCCTTGGGAATAAATATACTAATACTGTTTCTCTGTAAATAAGTATGAAATCATAAGGTAAATATGCACATTCACAGAATGCTAGAATCATTCTCTTATTTTTAGCTTGTCCATTTAACTTTTTCAAGTGGATTGAGCCAAAGGTCTGATCAGTCTTAAAGCAATGCTCATTGAGTTTTATGGATACTTCAGAATCATAATATAAGTCTGGTTTGAACCAAGTTAAATCGCCAATTTTGTAGGTTGAAAATAGCCAAATGTTGGCCCTTGTAAACCTTTATAAAACATGACACTTCCACAATTAAATTCAGTATAATAGTGATAAAATTATAAAATGCAACTTATTTAGATATGTCAAACTGGAGACACAACCAGTCTTCTTTTTACAGTGTTTTAACTGTCCCTGGACTCTTCAGGAAAAAATAAAATCTCTAATAGGTAACAAAGAGTAGAATGTCAGGCTTTCGGGAAAATGGTCCTTCTGAACAAATGGAATTTTAACAACTGTTACAAGCAAATCAAAGGTGATTTTAAGTATGTAAATATCATTTAGTACCATGAATATACCAATCAAATAAAACTAGTTAGTATTATATCCTCTAACATATCATCTAAATAAGTGTACTGTGTATCTCACAAATCAATCACTTGATTATAAAAACACATTTGTGGGAGGTAATTTGAATTTTTAACCAACCAACATTTGTCTTTTTTATAACTTTGGAAAAATATTTTTCAAACACCTGTTTACCCATCTCTTTATTAGGAACTGTTGGAACAAGCTCAGTAACATTATGGAGTACACTGTGAATTTCTTATATAAGGTCATGCTACTTCAATTCAAATGAAAATGTTACATTAAGAAAATGCCTTAATGGATTTAACAACAATATAAGAAAGGCATAGAAAATTTTGTAAGATTTATGAGCAGAGATTAAAGAGAACAGTGGTTACTACAGTGCTCAGATTAGTGAGGATAAGGGGGAGAAGAGAAAATACTGCCAACTGTTCAGATCCTGAAGTTTCAAATTGGGTAAATCTGGTTGAATGTTGGTTCCATCATTTGCGAGATATTTGAGGATAGGCGTAGTTCACCCATACACATCAATTACATCATCTAATAAAAAGGGGTAATGATTACATGTAACAATAGTAACAGTTCAGGCATCTATGGAGATCAGAGTAGATGATGTTTGTTAATTGCCTCGCATAGTGCCTAGTACCTTACCCAGTGCTGGCAAACACTTAAAAATGTTAATCTTTAGTAGTGTTATTTAGAGAGGTTTTGTTGGACAAGTGTGACCAGTCCGAAGACAGAAGACAACCAGAGCTGTGCTTGAGGAAGAGGGAATCCAGGTGTCCGTTTAATTCAACTGTCTCTTCTGCAGAAGGAGAATTTCATTCTCCTGAGTGGAGCAGCCCTTGAAAAGGCTTTTTGCCTCCCACTCTCTCTATACCTTTCTCTAAAATTCCACCAATTTGCTGTCTCCTTGTGTTAGTTTGCTATTGCCGCATAACAAATCACCACAAACTCAACAGCTTTAAACACCACACATATATGACCTTACAGTTTCCACAGGTCAGGGGTCCAGGCACAGCCCAGCTGGTTCCTCTGCTCCGGGTCTCATGAATCTGCCATCAGGGAGTCAGTCAGGGTGTGATAGCCTCTGAGGCTAGGCGTCCTCTTCCAGGCTCACTGATGTTAAGAGATTTAGGTTCCTTGTGATTGTAGACTGTAATTTAAGGCTTTGCGTCCAGGGTAAATTAAAACATGGAGATTTGTTTCCTTCAAGGCAGTGGGAGAAGATTGCTCCTACCCTATTCTCTCTCTTATCTCTCTCTTATCTCTCTCAGGGAAGGGCTGATCTTCTTTTAAGGGAGCACTTGACTGACTAAGGCCTACTCAGGGAAATCAACCTTCTGGTTAAACTCTAAGTCAGTGGATTTAGGACTTTGATTATGTCTTCACCTAAACACAGGAGTGATACTCCATCAATGTTCACAGATCCTGTCAATGTTGAAGGGAGGGAATTATACTGGCCATTTATGCCAGAGTACGGATAAAATTTAAGTGCTAAGGCTCAGGAAAAGTATCCAAATGATATTATCAAGATTCGGTGAAGTATCATCAGCTATTACATTCTGGCCAGAATCTCTTTTTCCATGTTGCAAATTGAATAAAGCAGGAAGGAAGTTGGCCTGGGGCAACTGGGTAATATTGTTAGTGGGAAAGGAGAGAGATAAAAAGAAAAGAGAAAATTTGCCTCTCATACAAAGAAAAATTTCAGGTACCTACTGCAAATTTATTTCCAGTCTGGTTTACCATCTAACGACTTGGGGCAGAGAGAGTCTCAATCAGGCAGTTGCTAAAACAGGCAGCTTTACATCACTTAATTGCAAATATTTTCTTTTTCCTATGATATCATTTTTATGGTATAATCAGTTCCAACTATGTGAGGCATAACTGCATTTACTTATGGATTCTTAAATTTGTTGAAGATCCTTAATCAGTTTTAATCTTTCATGATCATGGAACTAGACACAGTATAGTTTTATGCCTTTCTTGAAGACAGTATACTTTGCAACTCTGTTCCTCAAAGAGTTTCAGTTAATCAACATTTAAGAAGAGACAATATATAAATGTTGAACTGTGAGCAAGCTTCATAGGAAAACAGAAAATAGTATATCAGAGGAAAAGGACAAAGAAACAGATACGCCAAATACAAGCACTAGTGTTTTTGATGCTGGTGAAATTTGTATTTGCCATTGACATTTTTGGTGGCTAGGGAAAAATGCAAGAAAATAGTACATTTTAAGAAGTGAAAACTTTTTAGGGACTTTATTCTGATCATATTATCTTATACTATTTGTTTAATGTTTAAAATTACCAAAGGAATTTTATTTTTGTAGTCTCTATTAAGGACTCTTGAAAACTAAGAGCACAATACTAAACTGTAACTCATTAAAGATTGAAGAAGATTTGTTCAATTAATGAAGTCTATTCCTGTAGAATCAAACTTTTTCCTTCATATATGACCTCTATTTTTTGAAATTTAGCAACAAAGAGCATATTCAAAACAGTTAAACCAAGATGAGGTTTTAGCCAATGCATAGGAAAATGTACATATGATGGAAATTAACATTATACAGGTACCATTCACAGGTCTTGGCTCTGCTGAGGGCAGAGGTCCCTCTGTGTACAAAGGATTTGCCTAAAATCTCAGAGTCAAAAAACATTCCATTCAAATCCATCTATGCCAAAGTGAGCATAGGCTAACTACTTCACTTATCTTGCCAGTTATTCACCAACCTTAAATGAAGAAACTGGGCTAGACTAGTGTCAGTGCCCACAACAAAGCCTGGAAGAAAGGACACCCTCCCTCAATGTGTTACTAAATCCTTTCCCTCTGTGATTACAGTGGTCTGATTTAACCAGTATTAGGTAAACAACTTCATACTTCTCAATTAGAAAAGGGAAAGTGGTAAGAACAAAAGCTCCAGGAATGTATACGTCAGAGTATCTCAGCCTTGGCACACTTAATATTTTGGACTGGATAATTCTTTGTAGTGGGGGCTGTCCTACGCATTCCTGGATATTTAGCAGAATTACTGGCTTCTATTCACTGGATGCCAGTGGCACCGGTCCCCATGCTGTGACAGCCAAAAATCTCCCCAGACATTTAGACTGCCATTTGAGAAATACTTCAATATGTGAACTTTTATGTCTGTGTTTAGATAGATGATGATGGTGATAGCTGAATAACTAGATGATAGTTTTGTCTGTTGCATACCATTTGCTTTTATTTTACTTTGAATATATGAGATCAATCATTTTCAATTATTAATTTTATGTTCTTCTGTAGCATTATAGAAAATTAACACAATTAGCCCAGAGGTCACTTCTTATTTTGAATATAGCATATATACAATCTAGAAGAATAGAATGTTTTCCCAAATTACAGCTAACGTACTTCATTGCATTGCTTACGGTTCTTGATAAAATCATGCAAACACAAGCAGTCTGATGTTATTTTTTTGTTTACAGTATTACTGTGTTGTTTTGGTTAACAGAATGAAAAACAGCACTGTAATTCTACAAGTAAAAATGTTTTATTCTTAGTTTGTTTCATCAATAAGAGCTGACATTTTTGCAAGAAAGATATTATACTATTGAAATTAACTTTTAGTCAATTGTAAATAATTATATTATATCGGTATGTTATCATGAAGATTAGAAATCATTTCCTACAGAATCATGTTTTTGCCTCCTCAGCACTGTTTCAATTGAAAGGAATTTGAATGAAGTGCATCTCATTACTAACATAAAGTAGATGGAGCTTGAATAATTTTTATATTTATTTTCCATGGATGGCTATTACATTTCTTATCCTATCTATCCAAATTTTATAAAATAAATTGTTTTAATCCATTCTTTGGAGAGGAGCAATGAATTTATTTTTGCAAAAGCTGTGCATCTGAATATACTATAATATGCATAAAGCTCTGTTAACACAGTTATTTATATAAAAAGTGTAGCTGCCTTACCTTTTATTTAATTTACATACTTTATTTACTTTCTGACAGGTTCTTCTCTTTGCATTTTTATTTACATACCAAAAATGTCTTTTTAGATAAGTCAACTACAACTTTGATGTATTATGTAATTTAAAGCCCCATAAAATGTTATTATATGGGTTTATATGAATTTTTAGGCTGATTATATAAAATCTGGAAACTATTTCATCAATGATTCCTATATAATATGACCATACTTCTTTAGCATGATGGTAAATAAGAGTATTTTCTTTTGTCTGAGATTATGTTTAATTTTAGGGAGAATTATCAGACTTATGCTCAGTCTATTTGTTTCAAATTGGGGAAATATCTCTAGCTATTTTTAAAGATTGCTAGTGTTTTCTTAAACTATTATTATGAACATCACATAATATGAACATTTTACATACTTAGAGAATTTGGTATGTTTGCTCTAACTAATACAAAAGATCATCATTTTCCACTCAAATATTGGAAACAAACATTTCTCTTATGAATTTCATAAGCTGTACCAGGACTCACTTGCCACTCAGATAATAAGTACCCAGTGTGTCAATTCAAAGACATACAGTTTTAGAAATATAAACTAAACCCTCTTCCACTTCCCCTCCTTTTTGTATTTAGGTTTTGTAAGCATGGTTTGTATTTGCATAACCCACCATTCATATTCTTGTGAGTTCATGATATAAATAATTTGAAAAATTTCATTCAGTTCCCCAAATTATTCTAGTCATTATGGATGATTCATGAGAGGATTAATCTCTTGGATGTGACATAAAACTAGAGAGGAAAGACACTACCTATCATATCATTTGCAGTTAAGAACATGCTGCATATCTTTAAGCTTTACTTAAAGTGCTTATAGTAATTGGGTGTGCATGCCTTAGCTCCGTTAAAACCCAAACAGCAATATGGGAGAGTGTGGTTTGTTTTTTAAATGTGCAAGGAAGGAAAATTAGTGAAATCTGTTTAAGTCACAAAACTGCCTCATTCAGGACCCAATTCAGCAGCATGGAAAAAAGTAACTCAAGTTAACTGTACTCTTAGCATATGTCTAAGCTCACAAATTTCAATTCACTTCGAATTTCTTTCTTCTCCTACGGATTTGCCTGCAAAGAAAAGAGATACAAAGATGGCAAATGGGTTCAACAGTTCATTAACTGTAGATTCTCAGACGTTTTCAAAATAAAAATGTGTCCAGTTGCAGGCCAAATTCCTTGATGTGCTGGAATCTGATGCACATCAAAAATTGTTTACATTTTATTATGGCTCTGCCCTCTTTTCCTCCTCTTCGACCTGTACTGCTGACAATGCCACACACGATTACACACTTGCATATAGAGGTAAGGGTATTTTGATTTTATCCGTGCAAGTGAGATTTGAGGGAAGAAATAAAACAAAGCTAATGAACAATAGATTCAGGAATTATACAGAGATTGTGGTTTAGTGACCTAAATTGCACCATAATCCTTTAAAGGATTACAGCGTTTGGATAGAAAAAAAAAAAAAAGATCTCTCTTTCTATAATGGCATCTCTATATAAGAGGATATTATTGGATATGAGCTGCATGGTAGCAGCAGATATTTTTCTCTGTGTGTTTCAGCAATTCAGAATAGTTCTCAGATCTATCTGAGAAGTAGCCTGAAGAATTAGTCTTCATTTATAATCAAACATTCTTGAATAACATTTTCTTCCAATTTTTGTTTTAAAGGTCTAACATTTGATCGTATGTTTTCTTTAGTTAACTTTCTATATTATATGGCAATCTCTGCAGTTATTTTTTTCAAAGATAAAAAAGAAAAAAAAAAGCATGCTCAAAAATGTAGAAGTTATTTTTGCAGTAACGTATGTCATGATTTTTAAACATTCAGGCCTTTAAACTTTTTTTATAGTGTATGTTCTTGCCAATCCCAGCACAGTTCTACAAAGTAAAATATTTGGCAGTGAATTCATATTAACAGATGGAACAAGAAATTAACACGTTTTTGCTTCGCTAATTCACAGTTCTTTTAATACGCTAATTCTAAATCACCTGTTCTGACTTTGACAGGCTACAGACACCTGTTTGGGGTAATATTCCACAGTTAATTATTACATGAGAAATTCAGTTTCCAACAAAAGGGTTTCTGTGTGAAATTTTCAGAGCTAACAAATTAGTAATATCAAATATATACAAATATACTTCTGATGTCTTAATTTAAGTGCAGTTAATGTACTACTTATCTGTAACTTAAGAATGGTATATGAAAACTAGAGACTGCCCTCTTAGTGTTTGAATTCTGTCTATCACACTTTACACTATGGTTGCCCTGATCAAGTCACAATGTTCTTCCCAGTAGCAGTAATTTACTGTAATACTGTATTTTAAATGGCAGGAAAAGAGTATAGAATTTTCAAGTGGCTGGAAAAATTCCTAACTGTATGTTAAAAATGACTCAGGAGAATTAAAAAAAAAATACTGACAAGACGAGAGAGAAAAAAAGAAAAACTTAGCTTGGGTAACATAATATGGAAGACAGAACAATAAATAAACAGGAAGTCCACTCAACAACAGAATTTGAAGCATGATGAACTTGCATGAAGTTCTAAGAAGACTATTGAAATATTTGCTAAATAATAAACAAGTCTATGATGCCAGGAATTTTATGGATAGAAAACCAAATGCTCCCCTTTTATATCTCAACCCCTTCATAGAGAAACTACTTCTGTTTTCCATGAAACTCTGATTTTCTTTATCTCCTCATTGTATTTTTAGTTATTTCACCATGGTCATTTCCCCTCTGTCACCTCCAATGACTTCTTTTAACAGTAACTCTTTTTCCCTTTAATTTCCCCACAAAGCCTATGCTACATAGATGAGTGGAGGCAAAGAGTGTGTGTGGGAGGGTAGGTTGGTGGAACAAGAAGCAAAAATCAGAACCGTAAGGTTTTTAGATGTTTGTAACATAACGACAGATGCTGAGGTAGAGTCTATCTTTAGGTTTGCCAAAGGTTCCATTTTGTGTGTCTGTTTTTTGATTCTCTCTAATTGCTGTTCAGCTTTGTATGTGGCTTTGCTAACGTGTCTTCCTTAGCCACGTTAGGGAAGCACAGAACTTGTCGTTTCTTTAATTAACCTTTATATGTTAGTACTCAGACAGCAGAGTTCATCAAGCAGGCACTCTTGGAACTTCTAAGATTCATGCTGTTGTACTTTGATTTGTAAGAGTTCCTGCACAAAGCATATTTTTAAAACACATTTTCATTTTGTGAGATTTAAGGTGGATGAGAAGAAAGCTTATTTTTTTACATTTAGCCTCCTTGCAATTTTGTTGTTTTTCTCCCAATTGCTACTCTAGAAAGCACATGGTCTTTTTCTCAAACCATGCTTTATGACATTGCTATTTGCAGAAATTTAACTGGCAGCCCACCCCAGGAAGATAAAATCCTATTTCATCCAAGTTTGGTTCCCTCCTACACCCACACCTGAAACTATATTTCTGCCAGAGCCTACATTCTGCTAAGGAAGAAACTAATCTTTTATAATACTTCAACATACGTGAATTTTATTTTATTTTTAATTAAAAAATTGCATTTTTCATCCAAAAATGCTAGATGACATTTAAAGCTAGAAAAGAGTTTCCAAATAACTCACCTTTACAATTAACTCTTATTATTATTGCATGGGGGCATTGCAATGACTGTAACGTAGCTGGGCAGTGAAAGGCCTCTGTGGCCATTGCCATTGGAGCTCTTGGCAACAATGTTCAGATTCACTTTATCCCACAGGATTTGTTCAGGGCTCAAAGTTTGGAAGAGAGATACTGGTACATGATTGGAATAAGACCAACTTTTATTTTCAGCTAATAAGATGCTCAAGAATAAGTATTAGTATGTCATCTTAGAATCTTGAAATTATTATTATAATAATAGTTTACCTAGATAGACACATGGCTCCCAAACAGCTAAACACAAGAATTACCAGGGTCATTTTTGAAAAATACAGATACCAGAATGCTTACAGTATTGCGGGTGGGATATAGCTGTTTGTATTTTATAAAAGCTCCACAGGTGCTCTTGAGCAGGATAGGAAAAAAATACTATTATTCCATGGTTTCTACTAGCCAGAAACAATAGTTACAGAATAATACTGACAACCATTATAGAAACAATACCATCAATGAGAACACCACTCAAATCTGTCCTCTCCAACACTGTTAACCTGGAAAATTACTAGAGTAGTCATGTTATACACCCTTAATTACCTTAATCCCCTAAAAATATGTTTAAATATTTATTTGTATGCATAAAATAGTTTTTAACTCAAATTGATCCAAATTGGCTATTATTCGAGACCATCAGATTTTCCATCTACTTTAGTAGATCAATTGCCCAACTAATCAATCATGGAACCTTGGTGGATACAAGTAGTCCTCAGAAAAGCAGCATTCACAATTCCTGGAATTTGTTAGAAATGTGGAATTCCAGGCCACCCCAGAACCTGCTCAATTAAACTCTGCATTCTGACAAGCTTCTCAGTAAATCTGAATATATGATAATTTTGAGAAGAACTTCCTAAATACTAGGTATGTGCCCAACTCCAAGCTAAGTGGTAGAGTACACAGAAGCAATACAAATTTGCAGAGATTTATCTTTGCCTGGCAGAATGTAACTAGTTGTGACTGGAAAAAAAAGAAAAAAGGAAAAAAGAAAAATAATCTAATGGTTTTTGGACTTGTATTTAAGACTCTCTGATCAATTCTGTTTCCAAATATGTAATCTCATTCTATCATGTAAACCAACCCATCAATCTTCAAATTGTAGCCAGTATACCACATTATTTTCAGCTATTTAGGAAGTAAATAGCTTCCTAACTGTTCCCTGCTTGTGTATTTGCCCTTATTATGCTATATTTTCCAGTAAGTAGTTAAATTCAGTGACTTTTTAAATACTTCAGGCTTATTATTCACCTCCAAACTGATCTCACACAATTATAGTGTACATACGTCAGGTTTCTACTCAAATGATAATGCCTGAAATCAACTTTTCCTGACTACCGCACTTAAACTCAACTCTCTCCCCTCTGTGTTTCTCTCTTCAAGTTCACCCTGCATTTTTCCTTATGGTCCTCTGGTTCTCATCACTCTTTGCAAGTGCATTAACCCACATTATAAAATAGTATGCTGTCTGTCTTCATAGGGAAATGTAAGATCCAGAAAGCAGGTGCTTTGCTATTCTTTTCCTCCAGTGCCTTAAAGAGCAACATATTTAAAAAAGTAACAAAATACATAATTTTTGAGGGAATGTTAAGTCAAATAAGTGGCCTAACATAGTCAATGTGTGTTTGGTTATATCGTCATCAAAAATAGTTACAGAGCACCTAGTATGTGTCACTGCAATAAACTCCAACGGATGGCACAGAAAATACAGTACATGCTTTCTAGAGACAGTCACTGTAGTTGGGAAACAAATGAATAGAAAATAGGAGGCATTGGCTTGGTACGGTGGCTCATGCCTGTAATCCCAGAACTTTGGGAGGCAAAAGGTGGGTAGATCCCCTGAGCTCATGAGTTTAAGACCAGCCTCAGCTAGAGCAAGACCCCCCTTCCTAAAAATAGGTGGGTGTTGTTTTGGGAGCCTGTAGTTCCAGCTACTTTGAGAGGCTGAGGCAAGAGAATCACTTGAGCCCAAGAATTAGAGGTTGCTATGAGCTAAGATCCATGGCACTTTACTAAGGGTGATAAGTGAGACTCTGTCTAAAAAAAATAAAATAAAATAAAATAAGTAGGAGGCATGCAATACACAAACACATTTTTCAGGAATCAAGGATAACTTCCAAGGCATATTGTAGAAGAAAGAGCATTTTGACAAGTAGATAATATGGTGTTGATATTTCCATAAGGGTAAATGACTAGCTGTAGGGTTGAAATATCTAGAGAATTGTTTATGAAACAGTGAGTGTATCTGGGGAACCAATAGTTAGGAAGATAACTAGTGAGTAGTTAATGATGTCTTCACCTCTTAAAATAAGGAATTTATATTTTATTCTACAGAAAATTTATTTGAGAAAATAGTTATATGCTCACAATGGTGGTTTCAGAGATTTCATCTAAAGGTAACAACAGAAAGACTTAGACTGCAAAGAGGCTGTGCTGATAGACAACTGGTTAGATTTCCTTATTAGCCAAGACAAGCAGCCTGTGTTAAGTAGCCTGTCTATAGTTACAGAATTAAGGCATCAGGATTCAGTGAGTTAATACTATCTTAAGTGTTAGAAAAGTAAATAGCAAAACAAAAAAAATACTATATGAATAATTGCTATCAACATCTTCTTTGCCATTATTATGACATATAAAATAATCCATAAAATTTTCCCACAATCAGAACTATGAAGGTAGCAATATAAACTATGTAGAAAACAATTCTTCCAGAGGTATGGATGTAAATTTTTTTCATTTTTAGGCTAAAATCATTGGGGCATATTTTAGCATAGAACTCTCAACAATTAGATGTCTAAAAACAGAAAAAGTCATAACTTCAGAAAAAGCTATACCTTTACATCCATAGAAAGAGCCCCCTCAGTCAGCACAAGAAACAAGAGTCTTGACTCAAAAGTGCTTCTACTTACCAGATGGTAAACTCTTCACAGGCACACACATATTTCATAGGCACCTTCATATTTTCCTGTGTCTAAGCAAAAGTTTTCTTAACAAAAAATGAAAATATTAAAATCAACCTGGAAGATCATGGCAAGAGTTAAATGACATGCTCTAGGTCTCCATTTCCGTGTCCTAGTGGCAAGTCAATACACTTTTGTTGCTCAATCTTTCCCCCAGCACCTACTTTAGTATCTTGGTAACATTAATGCTGAAAATTTGGTTATCAGATAAATGTATTTTTGTCAGATAAATGTATTTTTCACTACCTAATATTAAATTTTTAAATCATTGATCAATAGCTTTCTAGTGATCAGGTTCAGAATATTTCCATATAAATATCTTTTTGTGTTGAACCTCAAATATAAAATTGAATTTTTTCTTCATCACTTCTATTCCACAAATTTCTGTTCCTACATATTTGTATGATTATCTTCTTTTCCCCATAAGATTCTTCCTAGTAATCCTCCCTCTCTTGTCTCTTAGACCACAAGTTGGTTACTACTTACTATAATAATATGTTTTTTTGCTTCTTTTTTTCTTTTTGAGACAGAGTCTCACGATGTCACCCTCAGTAGAGTGCTGTGGCATCTCAGCTGATAGCAACCCCCATCTCTTGGGCTTAAGTGATTATCTTGCCTCAGCCTCCCAAGTAGCTGGGACTACAGGTGCCTGCCACAACCCCTGGCTATTTTGTTTTGTTGCAGGTGTTATTGCTGTTTAGCAGGCCCGGGCTGGGTTTGAACCTGCCTGCCTCAGTGTAGGTGGCCAGCACCCTAACTGCTGAGCTGGCATCAGCCAATAATACGTATTTTTTGATGCTCTTAGATTGATAATTCCATTTCCTTTTTTGTCTCTCTTACTCCATTCCTATATATTTTAAAGTTTTTCTTTATTTGGGTCACACTTTCATTTTAATGCTGCTCATCTATATTTTAAATAACATAACATGTTCCTATACCCTGTGCTCCTCATACCAGGTATTCTCTTCAGCTTATACTCCTTTCCTACTTTTATGAAATTATTTTTCAATCTGTGCTTTAAAAACATTTCCACCTCTGCACATTTTGTCTTTTTCTAAGGTATTGTATTACTAATTAGGTAAGAAAATTCATCTTTTATAGGGTCTTTTTATGTGTTCTGTGCATTTATGGTTTTCTGTAAACAAAAATAATAAATAACAGGTGGATAGCTAAATATATAACTCCCTGGGAATCAAGCATTGCAAAGAGGAAGAAAAGGCTATGTCAGAAATACTCTACACACATTACACTAAGTTCAGTAGAAATGAAAATTGCCTATTCTATTACTTTTAATAGACTAAACCCTATTTATTAATCAATAAAAGTGAACATTTCTACTTATCTACCAAAATTTTTCAAAAAGTTGTTATAATAAATGTTGTCAATGTCTGTGTGTTGTTTTTGACAGCACCAAATATGAAATCTCTCCTCTGTTATCCCTGTCTCCTTCTTGGTAGGTAGAGAGGTAGGTGGAGCTAATGAAAGAAAATTAAAACTTTGTGGGTGATAATCAAAACATTAGAAGATTCGAGTGGAAGATATACTTCCCGTGCCAATTCCTTCTTCCTATAGCCTGCCTCCTACCAGACAAAGGGGAAGCCAGGACAGTGGTGGGCTGCAGTTGGCTGCAGAGCTGATTGTGCACATCTCTTCCGACTCCACATTCCAAGACATCACACTGTCAGCTTGAAACTGGCTACAGTGGGAATATTCACAGCACAGAAATCAGTGAATACTACAAATCGGGTCTTTTTTCCCAGAGAGTCTGTGGTAAACATTTACTAACATAGCGCTAGGCTAGGCAAAGATATGCTGGAAGTCACTTGACTACAAACTGAGAGAAAGCAACAGGCAGAATCTAACTGGGCTGAGCTGAAGGGGGAATTCAGGAATGAATCAACTAGAGACTAGGAGAAAAGATGGGAACAAAGAGGTCAAGATGAGACCAGGCAGAGAAGCCTGAGAAAATGCTCCAAGAGCCAAGAAAGGAGAGCTGCAGATTCTTTGTACTGGACAGTTGCCATGTCCTTGAGAGATGGGGGATGGGGTTAGTGAAGTTGGGTCTTAGCCTTAAGGTTCAGAAAACAAAAAGGGATTTTTAGAGACATAGTGCTTCAGACGTGCAAAGGAACAAGAGAATTACCTGGTGAGTCTAGATTGCTGTACTTCAGTACAGCTGTACCCAGATGAACTAACCCCTGGAGACAGGGGCTTCTGCCCACAACCCAACAGCCTTCACCCTTGGTGGGAAGAATCACAGCCTCGCAGGGGGGATACCAGCCTTCATCCCTTGGTGGGATGGACAGCCCCGCAGGTATCGTCCTCTCTGGGGTCAAGTGAAATCCCAGAAGGAAGATCTAGTGAATTTAGAGGGAAAAGGCATCAAGAACCAGAACAATGGCACTCAGGTATATACACAAATGGATGAACACATGCTCTGTTAAATGCTTCACACCAGAGTAAAATCGTGGGAAGTAGAGGCCTTGTTTTGGTTGCAAATGACAAAAACTCAACTCAGAACATAGGGAAGCAAACAAGGGAACAAACTTCAAGTCTCCTTACCTCTTGCCCACTGGGCTTTATTTCTAAAAGAGGTTTCTCTCATGGAGTTTCACCACATCGTGTACCTCAGCACTCAGGAAGTCCCGAGGGAGAGATTTTATACTTCCGGTAACTTCTGGCCAAAAGTCCTGCGGGGCTTCTCATTGGCTTTGCTGGGGTCACGTGCCCTTCCCTGCACCAATAAATATGAACCTGGAACTAAAATTTCGTCCTGGCCCAGAGTAACGTTCCCACCCGGCAGCCCGTGGACCCGCTATGCTGAGAGAAGGGAGGGTGTTTTCTCAAAGGAAGAGGTGCAGGCTGGACAGAGAGGCATCCATTACAAATCTCTTCTTGGAATAACAGGGGACTTACTGATATCCTCTAACAGTAGGTAAAAGCTTTAATTATAATCATTCTGCCTAGAGCATTCCTTCCTTTCTTGGTAATTTTCATTTCCCCCAAACTATGCCTTCTAAAATTTTTCTCTCCTGCCCGTGTCTAGTACCCTTTGCTTCCACCGTTTGTTTTGAGAGGCTAGGGTACCATGGCATCATAGCTCACAGCAACCTTAGTCTCAGCCTTCTCCCGAATAGCTGAGACTACAGGAGCCTGGCTAGTTTTTCCATTTTTAGTAGAGACAGGGTCTCAGTCTTGTTCAGGCTGGTCTGGAACTCCGGAGCTCAAGTGATCCACCTGCTTGGCCTCCCGGGGTGCTAGATTATCAGCACGAGCCACCGTTCTCAGTCTTTTGCTTCTACTGTTTTTGATCCATTTCTGGTCAGGCTGCTTAACCCCTCTGCAATGTCCACTGACCTTTAGACCCAGAGTGATGCCAGGGTTGGTCTATCTGAGTGGCTGGGCTCCTGCACAATTTGTTTCTGTCAGACTTCCTGAAGGCACTTGGGAGAGGCCTTATACCTTTGCTAAGAAAATCCATAGTTTAAGTAAGAAGGGGCTGCTTTATTAGCAGAGAGAAACTAACAAATTTCCTAAGATATTTTGATTCACAGCTTCAAAAATTTAATCAGAAACTAGGTTGCCTACCCTGTAACTCTATAACTCACCCTAAGTAGCTTGTAAAATGAATGGCACAGAAATAATAGAACGGTTATTTAATACATAAATGTCATGTTGGACTTCTTGTAAAATATAGAAATGCAATATCATAACACAAAGTAATATTTCCAGTAAAAATAGTAAGTAATCACAAAAGTGAACATTTCATTTAGCTAGAATTTTGAGGTTCAAATAAGGTTTGTGATTTTCCACTTTAAACTGTAAAAATGGCTGATTGGTAAAACAGACCACAACAACAACAACAAAGAAAAAACCCAAAGGTCAGCCTAGGCAGAATAACCCAGGGATCTAACCTAATTCTTGTTGTCACTAAAATGTTTGTTTATTTCTGTCTGAGTTGCCTGATGCTTAGATGCTATACTAGAATAGAGGAGGAGAAATGCATGAGTAAAATGTTTGTCCTGACAATTGGGAAAATGGCTAAGGTTAAGGTTTGATGTGTAAATAAGCTACACTGTTCTACTTGAAATGATGTGGATTTAATGCCTTGATTTTTTAATGTTTATATCTCTAGTAACTGACCAACTGGTTATCTATCTTAGATTAATGGAAATTAGTTGACTTTGGAAATAATCTTTGCTGCCGAACAAAAGATTGTACCCACCTGTCCTCCCCTGACCATACCTTTCAGTTTGCCTAGGACTTTCCTGGTTAATGTGTTTTTCCAATGTATTTTTTAATTCATACCTCTTTGCATTCTATAAATTGTTTTAGTTTAGAAAATGTAGATAAACTAAGTTTATGTTTCATCTTCCCATTTTATATAGGGGATTGTTAATAAAAACAGTGGAAATAAATAATTAATAGAGTCATAAAGATAGCTATCTTTGGGAATCTTTAGGATCTGATGAAGCTGTATATGTGCATTGCACTGAGATGGCTTAAGATGAGGCTATGAGTGTGGAAACTAACTTGTACTTGACAATAGCCCTTGGTCAGTATGCAAAACTACAAATATCCTAGAAAGGAGTAAAATGCCATGGAGTGTGAGAAAATTTATTTAATGATGGGAAATCAGGGAGAACAAAGATTAGCATGTGATTATTTCTTTTCTTAGTTACAGCGTCCACTAAGGTTAATATTTGTCTTGTATTTTCTATTTCTCCTTCTTCGTGGAATTATAACACATTCTATATGAACTGAAAAATAGTCCGTGGTTTTCTTTCAATGTTTACATACTTAATTCCTGAGGTGAGTTACCTGCTAAAATGATTTGTGTTTGTCTTTGACGGACTGCCACCAGCATAGGGAGTCTGACATAGTCTCCATGGAAGAAATACTTACTACTTTGTAACTTAATACTTGTTTGTGTTGCATTTTAGTGAGGAAATGCAGGGACAGTAAAACTGAATTTGTTAGTTCAGGTTTAAGCAGTAGCCAGTACTTTCTTTTGTGTATTTGAATGTCCAAGTTTAACAGGCAAAAACCTATATGCATTGGTTTTGAAGCCATAATCTTACATTCAGTTTGTATGCTTGTCCACTGTGGAAATGTGAATTTTTAAGCAATTTAGCATTTCATCAAAGTTACAGGGCACTTGATTTTCATTCATCCATATGAAAACAATTAGGAAAAAAATGCCACTTATCTTAAGTAGTATTTGTCAGATTTTCTTCATCAAACTTGGTAAATACAGATCTCTTGACATTTTGATGAATTTTCATCACTCTGTGGTAAACCTAAGTGACTAGGCTGTGGCCCGTGAACAGCTTTTGTTTTTATGTGACATTAAAATGTATTTTTTTTTAAAAAACATGATTATAATGAATATTCAAAATAAGATTCATTCTCCAGCATGTGCACAATAGGTCAGAAGTCCTGGCTAAAGAAGAACACTTACTAGTCAATCTCAAGGTTTTATTATTTCTTATGAATCACATTTTTTCACATGCTTTAGAGATATAACTATCAAAGGGAAGAACCAGCTAAATATAGACCAGTTTCACTTTACCTAAACCACTTTGAAAATTCATTTCATTTGTAGTTAATTTAAAAGTTACTGTATCTCCTTAGCTGTATATTGTCTTGATTCAAAATTTCTTGGACCGTATGTTCAAGACAGCTTGAAACAGACATAATAAATGAAGAATAATCAGTTTTTATAGTTCAGAGCATTTCTTCTAATACTCTTCAATTTCTGGTTCCAGCAGAATTTTATTTACTCAAATATAAATCCTTTTTTTTTAAATACTCTAGAGCCTCATCTTCAACAAAACACCCCATTTTAGTACAATTGTTTTTATATCCTGTCACAGAATGATGATGATAAATGGAAAATGATTAAATATATTGTTTGTCAGATTTCTTCTTTCACAATTCAATAAATATTCCCCGAGTCTTCCCTTGTCACCTTCCTTACAATGATTATCAAATGAAAGATGTTTGCAAGCCAAGGAGGAAATCTCATTTTTATTTGGGTGGTTCTTCTTTTCTAAAGATATAAAATATGAACTAAAACTTTTAAGTGCTAAGTAACCAAGTTAATCACTGAGAGATATTATGTTCTTTTTTTGAGGACCTTGACCTGTTGTGTAGTTATGTAAGAAAAAAAAATCACTTTGAACTTCTATTCCCATGGGAGGTATATCTGTAGTGAATATCGCTTTTATGTTGGATATACTGTTTGATTAAAATGCTTGATTTTCATCTATAATGTACTTATTCAAAGAATATTTATTGTATCTGCTATATATTAAATGCCAGAAACAATCGCTAATAAGAATGGTGACAAATAGAAAACAAAAGCAAATCCTTTCCCTAATTATCATCCACACTGGTCTCCATATTCTCTGAAATTTCTACTTTTTATTTTCACTTTTAGGGTGTTAAATTATAAAGATTCTCAGTTAAAAGGCTAACTTTATTATTTACTGTATTTGCCTATTTCTAAATGTCTTTCTTTCCTAATAGTCTTTAAATTGCTTACCTTTCTATTATATCAAATACAGTAAGCCAATGAATTGCAAATATTTAACAAAAGAAAAAACATCACTAGAGAACTTATGCTATGAATGACCTACATTTTTATGGCACTATCATTTTCAAAGTCCTTTTCTCATTTAATATTTTTGTTACTATATTCTTTCCAATGATCCTGTGTGCAAGAAATTTACAAATTTGATTTCCCATTGTATGATCAAAATTTATGAAGTAGGTGTTTTTACTATTTTAATAAGTGATAAAATGGTAGTTCAAGTAACAGCTATGTAATGATAGAACTGGAGTTCACACTTATATCTGCCTGGCTCTATACTATAGTAGTGAGAACAAATGATAAATAGATTTATAAGCTAGAGTTCTCAACCAGGTCCATTTAGCAAACCTTTCATATCTTTTAGGAGCCAGCCTTAATCTCCTCTGTTATAGGGCCTTTTCTAATAATTATGCTTATTTTAAATGAAAAATTTTCTGAGTTCTGTACATGCCACTCATTTTGACATTTAATCAAACATTATTTTCGACTGTTATTTCTGAGTGTATACATTCCTGACTATGAGAGACAATTTCCTATTGACTTTGAAACAGAAAAGAGCAATGTTGTATACTGTATACTGAGTATGGAGAGGAGAGGCTTCCCGGAGCTGAGGGCCTTGGCCCTACATCCACTGGACATGAACTCTGCCAACAAGTGTGTAAGCTTGAAAGAGCCTCAGAAGAGACATAACCCGATCTGACACTTTGTTTGCAACCTGGGAGATCCCAAATTGAGGACCCAGTTCATCTGTGCCCAAACTCTTGACCAATGGAATTGCAAAATAAGAAGTTATGTGTGTTTTGGACTATTAACTTGGTGGTGACTTGTTACCCAGCTATAGAAGACTAGGATATAAAGTCATATCTAATACACTGTGAAACTTGTTAATTTATATGGAAATTATATACATATAATTTATTCATATTATTTACACACACCCCTTTAATTGAGCAGCAGAGGCAACTCTTATGGTTTAAATTGTAAAACTTTCACTGAAGTTAACGCTACAAAAGTTCTGAGGTAACATATGTTTAAGGAAATGGCTTCGTGATTGAAAATAATTTCAGGGGGGAAAGAAAGTTGACATTAAAATCAAAAGTTTAATGGTTATTTGTTAAAGAAAAAGAAGTTTAAGTAAAAACTGGCCTACAGGATCTAAAAAGCACAAATACTGTAGTGTAATGTTCCTGTTTCAATGTCTATACCTGAGAGATTTTTATAGATGTAATTTTCACTTATGTTGCTATCTTTCCCTCAGATTCTAAAATATTAAGCTGCAGAACAGAAGCCAAATTCTCAAGCGGCATAATATAAGATAAACACCTGAATTATCCTAGGAATTTATGTGTTAAGTTTGTAAGATTTCCTAAGTAGCCATGTACGATTCCGAAGTCCCTGCTACTTTATAGTTGAATAAAGCCTACCTTTTTAAAGGCTCTTGGGGATTTTGTTTAAGGGAAGAAAAACCTATGAATCCTGCCTCTGAAGTAGCATACGCACAATATTGCTGTACTTTTTATGCAGTTTCAACATATTATTGAAATAGAATTATGATTTCTTTCTAATTCAGCTTGTCTTTAAGGTTTCATTTATTCACCAGTGATATATTGGAAAACTACTCCAGGCAATAAATATACACAGGATGAGCTGTTATCTTCAATTTCTAAAGTAATATGTTTGCTAACTGTCAGTGTCCCCAGATCAATTTGGACATCCAGAGGGAAAGTATTTATTTGCACATTAAAAATAAGTAGCTACATGGTATACACACTCCTTTTAGTTTTACTTACAGGATGTTCAAGTGACTATTGTTAAACAATGTCCCTTTCTCCCTTGAGAATAGCATTTTTGGTTTGAGTTGTAAGTCGATGTCTTCATTCTGCCTTTCATTAGATATGGAACCTAGAATTTACCATGTATCATTTATTCTAGCTTCACAAGGAGAGAAATCATACCTGCACCAAGAGGTTGTTAGGAGAATCAGATATGGTTCAAGGAGTTTGCCAACTTTGAATACAAAAACCAAAGTTGTCTTTTACATTATTGTAATACCCAACAACAAAACATGTATTTTCTCCCCTGGGAACTACATTTTAGCAATGTATTTTTCATTATGTTCCATTCTTGTGGCCATTAGACACTGATTGCCTTTAAGATCCTGACTACTTCTCTTCCCAACACAATGTTTTTGTACAAAATCATGCCTTCTTTAAGACAGTTGTGTACCAAGGATCTATTTCTCTTTGTGCTGCTCCTTAATTATAAATATCTGCCTGTTTCTGTGTCTTGTACTGGGCTATCAACTCCTCAGAGCAGGAACAATGTCAGGTGCATAATTTGTGTTGCCCAAATCCAGCAGAACACATAATGCGTAGACATCCCTTAATAGAATGGCTTTCATTTCATCCTTTGATAGAGGAATATATGAATGAATGAGTGAGTGTGGAACATTTTAGCAGTCAGATCTAAGCAAGAATTAGACATCTGCCTTCAGACCCCAAGCTAAATTTTCTGAAAGAAATAATGTTGATATTAATATAACAGCAATGTGCTCTTACAAAGTACATTAAAAAAAGAATTGGAAACATGTATCTACTTTGGAAAGGGTAACACCATCTTGTGAGGAAAGGGAAATGACTGAATATTTTAGCAGGAGAGAAAGGGTTAATATCATTTCTTAAATCTGACCTCAGGTTTAAATTGTGATTCTAATGTTAATCATTATAAGACATAAGCTTCACACTTCATCAATTCAGTAAGCCTCTTTCCACTATCCAGAGCCATGTTAAATAAAGAACATGTTGACAAAGCAAAAGCACATACATTTCTGGAGAGTCCAGTCTGCACTTTTTTCAAATTATATTTCTTATTGTTCAAGCTACCTTCATGAGCTGCCTGCCATGAAACTCTAAAAATAATAATGCAGATGAGTTCGAGTCAATAAATGGTTCATCTGTCTGTCAAGTCACTGTATAGATAAAATTGTATCCATCCTTTCACTCATTTGTACCATGATTATATCACAATATCAATTCAAACAAAGAAACGGATGTTCTAGGAACTGGACATACAAATAACATTATTTCTTCTCTTTGAAATGAGTAGAGGGAAAGAGAACTAATAATAATGTGACATTGTTGCCTGCCCGCTAAAGGCAGCCTGGATTAAAAAAAGAGTCTTCCTGTGGTTGTCTTGATGACGAGATATATGCTCATAATGCTAGAGGTACAAATGTCCTCATATTTTAAAAAGTGCATGATAAGATCCTCATCTGTTGTATTTTTCAGTTGAGGTCTTTTATGCTTTCTATTGTATCTAATGGGCCTATTCACAAATGAAGAGTCTGTGAGGGAAAGGACGAACATCACTTCATAACAAGACATTGAGATAAACTGTCCTGAATCATGAAAGCTTCCAAATGCATATGGCCTTTTTATTCATGGCTTTTCTATTCAAATATCAAAGTGCTTCAAGTGGCTTTGATGACATACTTATGAATTCATGAAAGTGTTTTTCATAATCTGCTCACCTTTGGTGCTTAGAGGTTATGCAGATTGCTTTTATTTGCTTGGCTGGAAAAGAAGAGCTCTGAGTGGGTTACAGATACAAAACACTTCAAAACAGTTTCTTACATTGTCCTTAGCTACTTTTCAAAACCTTGCTGGAACTCTCTACCCGAACTCCAGGCAGTGATAAGAATAAATGTCAAATATTATTAGTTCTGGAGTATAACTACTAATTTTGATTTTGACTGCACAGTACTTATGAAAACCTTGGAACGGTTCCAGTTATCTTCACTATCATTTGGTACTTAAAACCCAGAACAGACATTTAAAATGAAAAAAAAAATTATACCATTATTGAGGCTACAGATGCAAGTTAGAATCATCAGAGGATGAATATTTGTACCCTTAACTGGCAAACTGACCAGATATATTCTGTATAATTAAATAAAGGAGCAGTTTAAAAAATAAAACTACAACATTCTTTGTGAATAATGGAGTAAGCAGAAGAGAGAGACAAAGAATCCAAATGTGATTAGCTGTTGCTCTTCATGAGAAATTTTCTCCACCTTTTATTTGACTTTTCTGAAAAGCTTTAATGAATATCCTCCGTGCTAGTGTTTGTTGTTTTAAATATCATCATGGACTCTTTGTGGAGTTATTACCACGTGAAGATGACACATCAGTGAACTTTATAAAATACCATGCCGCTCTTGGCATGGCATGACTACGCAGCTCATTCAAGCCCTTCTTGTCCAAGTCGCAGGGCTCTTTTGCATAAATGTTAAAGTTACCACCATTCCAAAAAGAAATCGGAATTTTCAGAGACTTGCTGTATGAAGAGAAAGTCTTTACAGGCAACAGGAAATATTAGTACATCAAGTAAAATGAAAGGCAAGGTAGTTTAACTTGTTGGTTTGTTTGCTGAAACTCAAAAGTAAATACACAGTAGCTGAAAGTGTTCCATTTTTACTCGCCTGCTGCAGTAATGGCAGTGTTACTTCGGGGCTTCCACTTCAATAATTGATCAGGGTTTGTATAGTACCGGCTAAGAGCAAAAATAAGAGTGGGGCTTTGAACAAACTGCGGCAATGTTATAGCATTAGGCACAGAAACAAGATTCGGGAAATATAGATATAGAAGAAACAGGAAAAAGATGGATACGTGAGGTGGTAAATACTGCTTCAGGCTAGAAAGTAATGAGAATTTTTCCGTAGAGAGTTTTGACCTGCTATTCAAAAATTGTTTCTTGTCTTAATAAATCCTAAAAGTGTAATTTACTTGCAAAAGGGAAAGAACAAAGGCACAAAAATTCTTTTGATAAGAACACTTGTTAAGGTTGATAAGTTGGGTTTCAAATGTGTGAAGAAAAATGTGTGACAGTTCGTTTTAAGGTGACAACCTAAGTGTTCAGATACTTCCATCTTATGCTACTTACCAAGCAGTATCCCAGTTGCAGCTTTTACAGTACAGTCCATACCAAAGTGATATGAGCTGAATTAATCTACAAAATGTGGTGATATTTATTAGAAAATCAACGATCACAGATCTTTATAATTTTTCTTAAGTTGGTAAAAATAAGACTTCCTATTTTTGTTTGCTTCTAATTGGTTTTGCATTACAAATTACAAACAGTGATCCTTATAGAAAATTTCTTTTCTCAACATAGAGTTTTCCAAAGATGATAATTATCAAATATTTTATCCTTTTTTTGAATTTAATCTTACATGACTCAGGAAGGTATACATCCTTAGGAGGCAACTATTGCATCTGTAAATATGTTCATTTAACCAAAGTATGCATTTGTCTTATAAGCTATTTATGAATTTTTCGTTTAGCCTTCTTGATTGTGTTTATGTGTGTATGTGTGTGTCAAAAATCAACATGAAGACTAGGAAACATTAGGTAGCAAGTTCTAAATTTGAATTGATTCATGCTGTTAAAATAACTATTATAATCCGCTGCTGTGGTGTGAAGACAGTATAAGATATAAAGCACAATTCTCAAACTTTAATAATAGTACAGGAAAGAAATCATGTTTTTAAAAATTTTTTCTATTATGAAACATGTTACAAAGATGTTATTTATTTTATGCTTAATTACCATAAAGAAGAAAATTAAGTCATTAAATATTTTATACTAAAGAATAAGCAAAATAAGCATCTAAAATATTTTTTCCTTCTATAGATTCTTCAGGGTAAAGTAGATGTTAGTTAGCTAAAGTTGTCCCAAGGAATTGTTTCAGATCTCAACTTTGCATGTGCACGTACCATTATTATTAAAAGACAAACATTGGGATGAGAATTTGGTGATCAAGAATAAATTCTTAAACGTTCATCAACCTCATGATCAAAGAGTTTGGTAAGTGTTGAATAAAATAAAATAAAGGTTTCTCTACTGATGAATTGCTCAGGGCATTTAATATGCTGTAGTACAGAGTACAACCCTCTGTGCAGAGCCTGCAGTGCAGTGTTCCCAAACATATTTGATCATGAACATTTTTGTTCAAAATCTGAGGAGACCAGAGAGTGTTGGAATATATCTTGACCTAAGCCAGCAACAACCCTGATTAGTTGTATGGTTTAAAAATCACTTTTCTTCTTCAACTTTCTAAATTAGTAAAGGCCTTAGAATTCCAAGTTTATTTGACAAGAATGGAAAATCCTCTTGAAAATCATAATAATGATAAAATATGGCTTTAAGTAAAAATCACAAAACTGTTTTAGATGGTAAGTCAGAGAGACTGACTAAATTCTCTAACCAACTAAAGGATATTTGTGAGCAGTAGTCCCCCTGCATACAAGATTTTGTTTGGGATTCAACAAATTTCTACATGGCACACACATTGGGGAATCTCACAATGAGTTGAAATCATAAATACGAAATGTTTCAATGCCAAGGAACTGTTCGGAGTATTTTGAACTCTTCTGTTCACTCAGTGTATGCTTATTACACTAAGCAATAACCAAGAAGTAAGGACAGAGCTGAATCTGTATTTAAGGAGATAAGTGCCTAGGCAGGGAAGAAAGATAAAAAAAGCAAATCACTTGGTGTGTTAAGGACTAGGGTGCCATGTAAAACCACGAAGTCCTATGGATGCATGGAGTAGGGGTTTGAGTAGTTTGCCCAGCCTGGGAAAAGCAGATTTGAGGTGGTTCCTGAAGGACTTGAAGAGATTATTCAGGTAGAGAAAGTGCATTCCAAGAAGATGAGGTGACAAGCACACAGGCACAGGCATGGGAAAATCATGATATGTTTCATTATTAAAAGATAAAGCTCAAGTGGAAGAGAAGGAAGCTGGAATAGTAAGTTAAAATAATGATGGAGTTTTTAAATGTTATGCCACAGACTTGGATGTTTTTCCCTGAGCAGTGGCAGAACCACTGAAGGACCTACATCTATAAGGGGAGAGACAGATGGATGATAGAGAGAGAGACAGCCAGAGATAAACACTGAAATCTGTGTTTTCTGACATGCTTGAATGTAAAAGAGCATGACTAGATTAGAAATAGAGTTTGGGAGTTGAAAAATTATGTCAAACAAAGTTTACCAATGCAACTTGCCCTTGCTATGACATTGACAGACAAAATAGTTGACCATTAAGTGGTTGTATTCTCTATCATTGATTTTCAAACTATTTTTGGCCTCTGAATCCTTTGCTCATGGGTTGTGCAATAAAGAACATGCACTGGAAAGTCAGACTTGGCTCTGTTTGACTGGTGGAGATGTGGGTATGAAAGGCCCCAGGGAACTACCCTGTGGTTCTCTTTCCACTCCTCTAACTTCTTTCCCAGGCCCCTAGGTGGGCCTCCAGGGATTTGAGGAAAAATAAAACAACAGCAACAGTAATGACAACAACAACAAAGCAGGAACACAATGAAGCAGAGTCTAAAAATCTATCTCCTTAATATTGAAATGTCGTATAGGCTGAACATATATGCTTTTTGCTAACTGGCCTGTTTTGTATTTATAGAAGGTTTTTTTCCTTTCTTTTTTTTTATATTAATGAATTTTTTTTGTTTTTTTGAGTCAGGGTCTCGCTCTGTTGCCATGGCTAAAATGCAGAGGCATGATCATTGCTTCTGCAGCCTTCAACTCCTGGTTCCAGGCTCAAGCATTCCTCCCATCTTAGCCTACCAGTAGCTGAGACTATAGGCAGGCACTGCCACATCCTGCATCCTGCTATTTTTTTTTCTTTTTTGTAGAGATGAGGTCTTGCTGTGTTACTCAGGCTGGTCTTAAACTCCACCCTGCAAGTGATCCTTCCACCTCAGCTTCCCAAAGTGCTGAACTTACAGGTGTCAGTCGTCACTCCTCACCTCTTTCTAAATTCTTTTGAAAATTTTGATTTTATTTCTTCATTCTACAGTATTTATTGAGAACATACTATGTGCTGGACCCTGTCCTGGACACTGGGAAAACAGTGGTGAACACAGACCAGATCCCTATCACCAAGGATTTATAGGTTATAGGGAAGGGAACCAAACGATCCCCTAAGTGGCTATGCAGCTGCCACTGTGCAGTGTTATGGGGGTGAAGGGAGCTGGAGAGGAATCTCCAGGGCATATGATTAATCTGGTCAAGGAAACCAGAGGGAGGAAGTTTCCATTCCGGTGTGATAGGCAGAAGATGGAGCTTGAATAGGTGGTGAAGAAAGGGCTAGAAGTGGATTCCAGCCTGGATGGAGAGTATGTGAAGACAGTGAGCAGGGCCCGTCCTGGGAGGCGCCAACAGGCTAGAGAGAGAGGAGAGAAGAGGAGGCTGGAGTGATAGGCAAAGCGGCAAGAGTGTGGAGCGGTTTTTGTGTTGAGTTGAAGATTTAATATTTATTTGAAGTACAATGGGAAGCCATGAACTGACCTCAGGCAATGTAGCATGATGTTGGTTTTTGATACGTGGCTTTGTTACCATATGCTGCATATGATGAATATGTCAAATTTTGCCTTACAATCAGGATTTGGGGAATCTTGCCTACGTAGATTCCTACATTGCATTAAGGATTCAGGGATTTTTAGGACTTTAATGTCATCTATGTAATACCTTCTGGAGTTCTCTTTTAGGTTTTCATACTTTCAGTAACACAGGGTTTCTTTTCATAATAATCCAGGTCAACCAAATTCAGCAAAAACTGGCAAAATATCAAACATTAAAAAAAAAATAAAAAGACGGGAAGGTGGGCTGCTTACAGGATGATAGCAAAATCTTTCCAAAACACTGGAAGACAGAATGCCGTTGACCTATGATAATTATCTTGAAGGGGAAAATAAAGCCTTAAATTAATTGCTCAGCTGGAAATTATTTAGTAATTCTCTTACTTGTGAATCCCAAGAGTTTTTTTCTGGATATAGTATTGTTAGACATGATAAAATGTAAATTTTGGAAGGCGTCACTCTTCTTTTTCACTTTTTTGCTTCTAATTCTCAAGTGTTCCTTTAAAGTGTTTAATAAGAATCCTAAGTGCTAATTGAGTACTTAGTATATACTGAGCACTGATCTAAGTTTTGTATCTTCTATCTCGTTTTACCCTCACAATTTCTTCCATGAAATAAGAGTGTTGTTATTATTCTTTGCAGACAGGAAACAGAGCATTTAGAAAAAATAATTTAACCTAAGGGGATACCAATAAGTAACTAATAAGTAGCTGGGTAGCAGTTTAAAGGTGGGAAGTCCAATCTGGAGCACAGTGATTAAGTTCTATAGTATCTTGCCTTGGAAATAAATAAAAGTAAACATAGACTTATACATTTTGTGTTCTCTAACAAATTTTTAACATGTGATGAGAAGAAGAACTAGTACCTTAAGGTCAGGTGTTAATGTGACTCAGATTCAGTGGCCCTTTGTGTTGTAAGGAAAATTATTGATGAGGAGAAAAATAGTATTGATCTCAGAGATTAGAATTTGTTAATCCAAGCCTATTTTATACTGAAGTACTGTATGTGAGGGGCATCCACAAGATCTCCAACAAATCTAATCTGGGCCCTATCTTTGGTTACTTGTTGGAAATTAGGAAATGAAAAGAAGACTTTGCCTGGCTAATTTGTGTCAAATAGTTGATAAGAGTAGAGAGAATTTAGGAGTAATGATGTTTTATATTTCCATTTATGAACCTTTACTTGCAAACCTAGATGGCTGCTTGAAGGTAAAATCAACCAAACCCAAAATGTCACTTTAAGACATGTTTTTTGACATAGGTGTCTTACAGGGAAATATAAAGTATACAAACCTGTAAATGAAGGCTCTGAAGTCAGACTGTCTGGTTTACATTCTTCAGTTACTCAACAGGTGAGCAACCCGTGACAAGCTATTCAAACTTTCTAAATCTCACTTTGTTTATCAAATTCGAACTAATAACACCTCCCTCACTATTTTGATAAAAATCCTGGGTTCTGAAGTTCATGTGCTTTTCACTGTCTCATTGTAGATAATAGAAAACAAGAAGCAAAGCCATAACAAGGAATAATTCTGAAATAACATACTCTGTGTTCGGGATAACGGGATAGCTATCTATTTTTTCCATAAATATTGATTGAATGCCCATTGACTTGGTTCTAAGGGATACGCTCCTTAAGTGTCATGCCAAGTTATATTATTTAATTAAAGAGCAGGAAAGGGGCCATTGATTTGTTGCTGCTGTTGTTGAATGGGAGCATAGTGTGGAAAGCAAAAAAGGTGACTGAACTAGGATTAGTGTGAGTGACCCAGGTACAGGGCCTGCCCTTGCAGGTTGGTGGCCTTGAGCAAGTGACCATTACTTCTGATAACTTGATTTCTTTCTCTCTAAAAGGAAAGAATAGGATACTGTTCACAAATTTATGGTTAGACTCACAAATGTTTGACAGAGGACACATCACTGAAATATGATGGAATAACAAAAATGAGTTACACAAAGCAGATAATACCTTTTATCAGGAATAACACACAAACCTACAAAAAGGTGCTATGGCTGTCAAGACAGATTGCATCATGTTTCAGACAATCTTGAGTACCGGGAAAATAGTCTGGAATTACTCTATTAGGCAATGGGGCCACCAAAGAAGCCAAGTCCTAGATATTTCTCCCATGCCGTCAACAAATCACAGACCTATGTCCCTTTTTTGAAATTGTCTTAGATTCGGTCTGGCTTCTCTTTAGAGTCCATGGACTATCTATGACCAAAATTTTCAAGTTACACTTTATGTGGGTTCACATAATCTACCACAAAATACATTAACCTTTAGCTAGCTATTGTGTTCAGGATCACCATCAAAATTTGCATTTAGATTGTTTAAACTAATCCTGTGTCACACTTACTATGTAAAACTCTCTGGAGACCATTTTTGGGTGTTTTCACTTAACAAAACTTAGATGGCTCATAAATCAGCAGTGATCTTCTTTGAACCAATCAGTCATTTTTCCCCTTCTTGATTTCTGAGTGTCTCAGACTCACATCACCCAAAACTCAGAGTTCTTTCATTCTCTTTAGAAACTAACATCAGAAGGTTTAAAGCACAGTGCTCCTGTATACGGAAACAATACATGTCAGAGAAAAACATGAGTATCTAATTTCCTACCTCCAAAGAAAGAAGGGCATTTTGTTGTTGGGGTAGATACCTGTGGAGGCTGGGCTTTCTCTACTTTCATTTTGTTCATTGGAATAATGGTTTAAACTGCAGAACCAAAGACAACCAAGACAGATTAGAAACCTCTCAGGATGAGATTGAGAATTGGCCCCTAAGAAGCCAGGCAAATCAAGAGGAAAGAGGCTGAAAGAAGAAAGGGCCTGTGGGGGCTGAGTTTTAAGTGAGAGTTTTGAGAAGATTTGAGGAAATGAACCAGGGTAATCTTGATATGTGCTCCACAGAGACAGATGGAGCTCGGGGACGTTTTTTCAGTCTTAGTATTGTACTTTCCATTCATTTTATACTATACTTATAAAAATTTACCCTAAATCTTCAAAGTGGATTTTTTTTCTCTTTTCCTTTTTTAATTTTAAAATAAATCAGTTACTTTTTATGGGGGCAGCAGCATGCTTTGTTCAAGTGATTATAAACCACCTATCTGGCAGCCTCTAAATTGGAAAATTCAGGGTGACATTAAGAGCAGAGATTGCTGGAATGTTTACTTTCATAACAAAGCCCACCAATGGACTCATTATTCTGAAAGAAGGTAACTTTAGTGGCAAAGCTTTGCTCCTCTGTTCATGTGATGACACTCTAGCACTAGTGGAAAATGGGAGGAGCACAATTATAAGGTACATTCACCAAAAAAAGTATTTTTCTTTTTCCGTTTTTCTGACATTTGACGTAGCAATACTAAAGACAAGCTAAATGAAAAACTGTACTTTTGATGAAATAGAAACCGATCTAGGAAGAAAACACAATACTGAAATTTTCACTGTCACAGTTTACTAAAGTAAGTTGCTTTTACAAGAGCAATTTTTATACTTTTGCAGGTATCCATTCTTTTATTTGACTTAATTTTGTTCATTGACAGTATATTTTCTATAAGCACGCAGGGAAGTCCTTTCTTCTCTGTGAACAAATAGGTGCCCATGGGACTTGGTTTTGTGGTCCTGTGAAACTATTAAATACGGCATTTATTTACCTCTCCAGCTTCTCTTCTTGGAGAGGTCATTGAGGGGAGGAGCTGGGCCACGTGTTTATTTTATCTTCATTATTTTAGAAAAGTCCACAAACCACAGCTACTTATTAAACTGCTCTTTAAGACACTATTTATTTGAATTGTGAATTTTCACATTATTCATTTCTATTGTGAAAATATAAGGAAGAATTTCATTGATATGACAATATTAAAGATGAAGCTAACAGATTCTTCAAAAGTTTCTGGCAAAGGAAGCCAATATATGAAGTTTCCTTTGGATAAATAACTCTGTTAAGCCCACCGCTAATACATTTTCTGGAAATTATTTTAAAATAATATATAATCCAACTATCATGCCTTCAGAGTCCTCACATTGTTCCTTCTTGGTTTTGGCTGGGCTTAGTCTGAAGTAACATGTGCATTTGAAAGCAATAGAACACGGAATCTTTCTACAATAAACTCCATCTCACCAAACTAGTCTTTATGCTTCACTTAAATTAGTTTCTAAAATTTCAAACTTACTCTTCCTCAATGCCAAATAGCAACATACAGAATGTCTCTCCCTGATTTTCAACCAAAGGCATCTTACATATTTCTTCCCCTTTTTGCTTATTTAATAAACATAGTGGATCCAAATTGTCCTGAACAGAGTCACTGAACTATTATTAAAGTTTGTGAAATTTAGAATTTCAAAATACTGATTATTGTTAACTCTCAGCAATTTGGCTTGCAAATGTTTTGAAACGTACACTGGTTTCAATTTGATGACGTGAAAAGTCACACTGTTGTGAACTTTAAAAAATAGTTTTAGTCAGTCAAGGTAAATATTAACCCCATTTCATATTTGGCCTATCCAAAATCCTTCTCAATACATATGTGTTGTGTCAGAATTGGAGACAGCTCTGTATTTATGTCTCTAAATGCTGCACGACATTGCAAGCCATACACTTATTTAACAGCAGTTTTACTCATTGTACATAAAGACATTGTAGACTTACAATGACTTGGAGATTCATGAAAATTGAAGGCTATATTTTAGTATCAATAGACTCTCTGGGCTTTTCAAGGAAATCAGGGGTATTACTAGTGTTTGGCAAAAAGAAAAATGCATTTGTACAGGAAGTTTATATGTCTACAAATGCAGAACAGGACAGTCTTTGGAAGGAAATAACACTCATTTAGTAGTATAATATTTCATAAGGAAAAGAATTGCCTGGCACAGGAAAGATGATTTTTTTTTATGCTATTAATAAAGCCTTAATAAAGGGATTTTTAATGCGAATATGCCATGATCATTCTCTCCTGTATGGTGAGAGAGTAATTTGACTACTTAGAGGGTATTCTTCTAGACACATGATGATTCTTCAGTGTTATTGTATAAGTAATTGCATTTTAAAGGCTATAAACCTCACAGGGTCTATGCGTAGCACTAAAGTTCCAAGAGGCAGAAATAAATTATAACATTCCACCCATCGCTCTGACAACCTTTAAGTTTGCATAGAATTATTTCTTCATAAGTCCCACACTCCGTCTATTCACTTATTCCTATGTGCCAGAAACTATGCCAGGTTGTGAATGAGGCAAAAAGGTGGAAAAGCCTCAGGAGAGTAAACTGGAAGCCCATTGTATCAGACCCTCTGTGAACATACATGATCACTAAATATCTTTTCTTAAAATCCCTCCTTGGTGAGCTGTTCCCTGCCATGATATCAACTACACAACTTCCTGATTTTTTTTTGTTTTGTTTTGTTTTTAGGGACTCACTTTATCAGCCTTGGTAGAGTACTGTGGCATCACAGCTCACAGTAACCTCCTTCTTCTGGGCTTAGGTGATTCTCTTGCCTCAGCCTCCCGAGTAGCTGGGACTACAGGCACCTGCTACAATGCCCGGCTATTTTTTTGTTGCAGTTTGGTCGGGGCTGGCTTTGAACCTGCCACCCTCAGCATATGGGGCTGGCACCCTACCCACTTAGCTGCAGGCACTGTCCTACCACACAACTTCTTTCCACATTTTAATCTTTTTTTCTTAGAACCTAACACTACCTTAACCCCTACATATGTGTGTCTGTCTATTGATCTATCTATCTAAATTAATTACTTTATTGTTTGTTTTTGCAACTTGAATATAAAATTCCACAAGATTAGAGAATCTTATCTACTTTTGTTCACTGGTGTAGCCCCAATACTCACAACATAATGCAAGTTTGGTAAGTATTTGTAGATTAAATGAACAGTATGATTGATAGTAGGATAGACTTTTACAGTGAAATGGAAACACACATGGAGACCAAAATTGGTTAACATTTTTATAGGGAAAACCATAAGTGATCTGTGTTTTCATGGGTAGGTAAGAGTTCACTGTGCAGACAGGAAAGCGAGAAGAGAGGCTAGTTCAGGAAGAACATGGGGATGCAGTTGGAAAAGAACAGTCAGTTCTCGGCTAGAGAACAAAGTCAACAGGTGTTAAGGGGAATTTGGTATGGGGTGGGGTAGCCAGAAAGGGTCAAAGAAGAAGGTTGCTAAAAGAAGATCAGAAAATAAGCAGAGACTGGATTATGAAACATCTTTTATAACATAGTCAGAAGTTTGAATTTCAGCCTTACAGCACTGAGGAATCTTTGAAGGATTTTCTGCAGGGCAGTGGAGAGATCAGATTTGCCCTTGAAAGATCACTCTGTTGGTATGGTAGTATAGAGGATGGATAGAAACTCAATATTTGTTGAGTTAATGAATGATTTCTCAGCGTTACTTTAGACCTTACAATTTGGTGATTCTTTAAGCTTTACTATAAATATTGACAGACTGGGAAAATAAATAACTCTGAGTGACGGAGCGGTTCTAGTGAGGAAGACAAAATTGCACCCAATTTTTCAGAACATTAAAATTGGGGAACCTTCCCTAAGCCTCTCACTGTTTCTGCCACTATTCTATCATTGCACTATTCTTAGTTACTCCTATTAATAATGTCTTTTCTCTGAAAATCCTTAACTGTCTTAAACAGAAGCTTTCTGCTTTAAAAACAAAAACAATTTTTTGACTTTTTGCTGTCTGCCAAAATTGATTTGCTACAAATCGAGTTTAGCTATGTACTTCTTATTCATTATGGAAAGTAGTTATTGCAAATTTAAATATCAGCGCTCCCCACCACAGATAAAAACAAACTTACATAAAAAACAGATTGCCAGGCAGGCTTTGAGGAATCTCTGATGTACACACATTCAGAAAGATTACTCATTCCAAATTCCTTTTCAGTAACACACCTCTCATTCTCTCACCTACCTTTGTATGTCGGGATTTGGATCTGAAATTAAAAATCATTTTCTCAGATGGCTGTCTGAGAGTAGTTGGCACCTTTAACCCTGAGTAGAAAAGTAGGATAGGTATTCTTTCCTTTAAAGCATAATATGATTAAAACATTTATAAAGAACAGAAATTAAGTAGAGATAATCTCTAAATTGATAATAAATGTCAACAGGTTTTTTAGGATGTAGGAATTGGCTTAAATTAAAAAGTCATTTGACCTAAATCTTTAGTTTTGAAATTATTTACTCAGGAAAAGTTTAGGTAGGAATGTAGTAAATATTATGAACATGCAGCACATTGTACCCCATGATTGCATTAATATGCACAGCTATGATTTAATAAAAAAAAAGTAAAAAAAGAAAAGTAAATAAAGGTGAATTCTTATGTAAAAAAAAAAGAATGTGCGAGGCAAATATCTTCAATTAAATAAAATCTCTTTCTGGCTGAACTGTAATAAACAGCTTTAGTACCATGCAAGAAACTTCATTTGTCATTAATAATGAAGTAATATTTCACAGAAACTTTGAAATAAGTTATTTACAAGTTTATACTAGGTTTTTTTTTTTTTTAGACAAATAAGTTTAACTTTGTTGCCCAGAGGAGAGTGCTGTGGCCTTATCATAGAGCTCACAACAACCTCAAACTTGGGCTGACTCAATTTTCCTGCCTCAGCCTCCCAAATAGCTGAGACTACAGGCAGCCCCAGACACCCAGCTAGTTTTTCTATTTTTAGCAGAGATGGGGTCTCACTCTTGATGAGGCTGGTCTAGAGCTCCTAAGCTCAAGAAGTCCTTCTGCCTTGGCCTCCCAGAGAGCTAGGATTACTGGCTTGAGCCCCAGTGCCCACCTGTTTGTTTAAGACAGTCTTTCCCTTGGGCTAGAGTGCCATGGCCTCAGGCTAGCTCGCAGCAACAAACTCCTGTGCCCGGGTGATCCTCCTGCCTCAGCCTTCTGAATAGCTTGGACTACAAGCACACATGCCCTGCTAATTGTTTTATTTTTAGTGGAGATAGGGTCTTGCTTTGCTTAGACTGGTCTTAAACTCCGGACCTGAAGTGATCCTCATACCTCCCTGAGTGTAGATTACAGATGTGAGCCATGGCTCACAGCCCCAGGGTCAGTAAATTCCAACCACCCCAAGGAAGAGTTGAGACCAGGAGGCAGAATGTGGCTTCTGAAGGACATTGTATATATCACATTTATTCATTCTGTACATTTTTTTTAACAAGAACCCTTCTGTGACAGAGTTTATACTTCAGTAAAAAAGGGAGAAAGGCAATAAACAAATAAACAAGTAAACTATAAGAAACATCAAATCGTTAAAAGGTCTTTGCTGAAAATATATCTAATGTGGAGGGCCGCAGGGATACTCCGCAAAGCTGTTAAGTTTTCAGGAAAGGCTTGCTGCACAGATAAAAAGTTGATCTCTGATTTTCTTAGAAGGCCTCTTTTACTTCAATAAGGTGTAATTCAACAACAATGACAGCAAATGGCAGGAGTAGTTCAGAGGATGGAGTTGATTATTTATCAGTTTTTTTTCCCTTATGCTTTTAGCATTTTTAAAGTGATCTAGCATTATTAACAAGTAGATTTATTTTCAGTCTCATTTCCTATTGATGTGATTTAACCATCTCAAAAAAAAGGAAATTATGGTTTCAGTACTTAAAATTCTTTTATTGGTTTGGAGCATGTAAAATCAGAGAAGAGCTACAATTAGCCTAAGCCAGTATCAGTTCAAGCTTCTCCCACATGGTTTTACTAATACCCTTCAAATTCTGACTTCTGCCATTCCAGCCATATGTCTCTTTAAGCAGACACACTCTGTAGTGCCAAAGTGTGTCAAGGACATCACTAGGTTACCAAAATCATTTTTATGTGCAACTTCTTGCAATTTTCCAAAGTACTCTTCCACCTGAACCCCACCCCAACCCCTAAAATATAATTTTAATAACTCACATTAAAATGTCATGCTGATAATAAACCCAGAGATATATTACAGGGAATCTGTCTGTATTTTTTTTTTTTAACGCTTTTGGCACTAACATAATTGCGTAAGCACATGGACTCACACACATTGCCTAAATTTTTTTTTGCTGGCTTTGAGTACAAAGTAGTACAAAAATTTATAATTGTTATTCAGTGCACAAATGTTAATTTAAGAAAGAGCTAGGAGGCTTGGAAAATGAATTTGTGTTTCCAAGGTATACTAAGAGAGTAAAATTTTACGTATATGTACTGTGGCTTTTTAGTTTCTGATCACAGTTTTATCACCATATTATCTTGTGTTGCTGCTAGGGAAAGCAACAAACAGTGGCTTTTGCCATCTCAGTGAACAGAGATCTCTGGAAATTGCACCTGTTCATTATGTGAGAAATCCTTCTGTGGGCAGAGAGGAGGAATTCAGTTTTATTCTCAAACTGTTGCCTAATTCTTATAACTTGTGCATTTTTTTTGAGTCATGATTGTACAATCTGCTACCCATTTTGGGATAAAAACATTATTGAAATTAAGCATTATAACTTTAACCAAGCTGCATTTTTTATGAATCAGGTTGTAAAGTTGACTGCCACAATACAGCCATGTCCTGTACAAATTATTACACACACACACACACACACACACACACACACCCCGGGGAGGACACCATTTAACACTTGGAAGCTCATTACTCTTCCAAAAGAAAGAGTTAAATTTTTTCCCTACTGGTCTTCCTATCTTTGAAACACCATGAGTCACGGTATTTCCCATTTCACAAACACCACGGATTCTTTATTGTCTGTGAGGCTTCCATGTACGCCAGTAAATTTGAATTGGATATGTTATGTCCAAATTGACAGTAGTGATTAAGCCAAAAATAAGTGCATTTTCCTTTAAATGTTAGCTGCAGCATGAAGTAACAGTCCCTACATTATGCTGTACTGAAACAAGGCAGTCAGCATAGACCAAAATGTTGATGGATATATAGCAGATCAAAAAGAGGAGAATCATTTTGAAGTGCTCGCTATCTGTCTGAGACGATAGGCTTCTGAATTTGTACCTCTTTGCAAAAAGAGACTTCACATTATTTTGTCAGTTTGTTTCAATTTGAGAGGTGTTGAAAATTGGTATTCATTTTTTTGATATAGCCCTTAAATTGTACAATTTAGGAAAACTGACTGAAAGAGATAAATTAAATGGGTAGAAATATTTTCAAATCAAAGACCAACTGACATATATAAAAATGATGTATGTTTCTTACATGGTCCACCGGGAGAATTCTGCAAGCTTGCTATGATCTCTACAATTTGCTTCAGGGCAAACTAGATTCTGGGATATTCTATTATCCCTTTGGTCTGTTTATCATGGAAAGTGATGTACAAATCGAGAGTTCTTTTGGTCTCTTTCTTTCTATATGGTTGGAACTGGTAAGAATTCACTTATCTCATGTCCTCACCTTCAGTAAAGTGCTACAGAAGAGTTCAGTGACCAGTAATCAATTATTATTGAGAAGCAATCAATTGCTAATTTCCATAATTATGCACATCTAAACACTATGAACAAGAAAGAGAAACAAAGCTGCACTCCAAGCATTGCCTTGTTAGCAGTATTTTGTTAACACAGGCTCTAAAAAAAGCTGCCGCAGCTGGTACCACAAATGTGTTTCCAGTATTCAGGCCATCAACGTGATTCGTCGCTAAATGTATAGAATCAGCTTCTTGCTAAAAACTACAATTACAGGTGATATACAGATTGAAATCACAGGGCTGGTTTGTCGAAGAAAATTGTCCTAATGATGGGTTTTCGGATGGGGAATGCAGCTCTTTTCTTTCTCTGTGATGGGTTGTGAAGGCAGCTGCACCTGCCTCTATGCTGTATTCTGCCGCACTTAATGATATCTGATGATATCATTAGGCAAAGTGTTCATAAACAGATGTTGAGCCTGTGCCTAAATGCTGTCAGATGAGCGGTTGCTGGCCTGAAACAGTATTATTTATATAGAACATTTACGTTTGTTATGTTAATAACCCCACTATTAGCTCTCTGGATGTTGCGTTAGGAATGTAAATGTAGTTAATATGAATAACAACCTCTTTACTCTTTGTGCTGCATTTGAGTATAACTTTTAGGCTTTGGGAGAGAAACAAAGATACCCCTACCAAGTTCTTTCGACTTTGTGATTTTTTTTTGACACTATTCAAAATATTGATCAGAAGATAAATACCAAGAATCCTTAGGACAGATGTTAAATGTTAGAATCTGATTTTCCTAACACTTAATAATATCAAGAGATTGTGATACTGAGGAGTTTTTTTGTATGAGCTCAGTTTGTTACCCTAGTCTATCCGAGTGGTGATTGTGGACACCCAGTGACAAGTATTCATTTCAGCTAGAAAGTCCTACTCGTGTTATTGGCTATGGACCCATTCTTATTCCAGCTCTCGTGCTGACACTGCCAGATTTCTTTCCCACCTAACATATTGAGACACTGGGGTCATATGCCACAGTGATTTTTCTCATATTTGTATTGGTGATTTAGGTGATACCTTGATATCCTGGTTGCAGTGCCTCAGAGTGTCACATGACGATTACTCTGTGTATGTGTTGAAGCCAAAGTTGAATTTTATGCCTCATAGTTAATTCATGCAGAGTAAGTTATGTAAATTCTGACAGTCATCAAATGTGCACTATTTTTCTGAAATACTGTTCCACTATGATAGCCACATTATTTTTTGAAAGTTCCTTTGTAATATTTTTATGACATTTTAACTCTTTCAGGGATTTTCAGGATTGAAAAATCGCACTTACCTATTTTCAAGATCAGAAAAACTGTTATTTTGAATTTTTAATGAAGAAAAAAAGACTGTGTTAAACCAATGCTTCATTATAACCATAATTAGAGGTTAGAGAGATTTGTGAAGTGTCAGTCTCATCTCACATAATGCTTATGAAATCATATTGCTGAAAGTGATAAAGATGTTCAAGTGTGTTTGTTTCAGATTCTGTAGGTGTGAGCAGTGAATTCGAAGTGTATGTTCACATGTGTGACTTCTTTCATTTCATCTTATATCTAAGGGTAATCTGAATTATCTGTGTTTTTAAGTAATCATAATGGAATTTCAATGCTGACAGTTTTTTTCTATGCCTGTCATTTCAATTCTGATCTTTTAGAAAATGCTAGAAACTCCAGATTGTTATTATATAGCTATTATATTGTTATTATACTACTATCCTCCAAAGAAGAACATGGCAAAAGTAAATGGAGAGGATATTGTGTTGATATTGGTGATTGTTGTAGTAAGTATGATGTTTAATCCTCTATAGTATTGTATTCTGTATAATTTGTTTTCTGACTATGATGTTTACATGGAGTAGATTTCTAAAAATGATTTATAATTGCTTGGGTTGAAACACTTGGTAACTTTTCTTAAACTGTGGCTTTAGGTAGTAAAACTAAAAAGATCTTACTTGCAAGAAAAATTTGAGTATTGGAAGAAAAGAAAGAACTCTTAACATACCCTGAGCAAGACTTACAAATATAAAACATTGAATGTCAAAGAACTCTGAAGACCACTGAGTTATTTAGACCTCCCAACATGTCTTTCATAGGAAGAAGTCTAAATGTGAGTGTGCAGGCAGGAGCCTTCAGCCCTAGGGTGTTGTGCTTTGATTTGCTTGACATTGTTGGAAGTCGTTCAGAAGAAACTTGAGGATTGCCTTTTTATTTGTTCCTCCAGTCAACACTTAGGAATGCTAGCCAATAAAAATGTTCATTCTGAACTCCTCAGAAATTTAGATCGATTTGAGTGAGAGGATAAAAGGAAGTGCTGAAAGCATCAACTGTTGTTGAAATAAGATCAATTCATCATAGTCTATTTAAGAGGCATGGAAGCCCACCACTATCTCTGAGCAGTAATTCATTTCCTGTCTTCTTTTTAGCGGTCATAATTCTGACCCATTTCTTAGAAAGAATGTATGTCCATGGCATCAAGTTCTCTTCGTTCTTCAAGAAGGAAAGTGATACAGTCATTTAGCTTATAATTTTCCAAAATGGTTCATTTTCTTATCTTACAGTTGAGTGAGGGTAACTTTGAATGTGAAACTATCTCTGCTGAGGCCAATGGGTGCATTCTGCCATTTATTTTAATTCATATTTACCTAGACAACTAGACATAATATGTAAATGTATAATAAATATCATTTGTATTGGTATGATAACATGAATAGCCTATGTGCAGGAATTGTTTTTTCTACATCCCACAACAAATCCCAGAGTTCAAGTATAAGACAATGAATAAATCTGGAATCAATCAATGTGAATTTTAACCTTAGCTAAAAAAATTACTGTGTATTATTGAGCAAATGAATTACCTTTCTATCCTCAATTTCTCTGCTATAATATATATGTTTAGGTTATCTTACTCTCTTGCTTCTTAGAATAATATGCATAAAATTGATCTGTAGAAGAAGAATAGTATATGAGTTCACAATTTAAACTTAGTGGCAGTTAGTATAGTACTATTAGAATATAAAAGGCCTTTTTGACAAATAAATTAAAATGAAAACTTATTACAGAATTTCTCCTTGTGTAATAGTAACAATTATATTGTCATTAGTTTTTTTATTTGTTATTTTCTTAACTTTTTGCTTAAGCCCTAAAAATGGAGCGTAGGTACATAAAAATATGTTTTACCATCACATATAATACAAATTTATTGTCAGAATATTCTTTTTGAGTGAAAACCACTTTAAACAAATGGTTCGTGTCCATGTTTATAATTAGTTTAATTTTCAGCATGTTTTTCCAAAAAATATCTTTGATTTGCTAGTGTAGCATTTTGTGCCTCCTGTATATAGTCTAACTAGAATAATTAGGGACTTTTATCATTTGCCTGAGTTTCAATATCTGTAATAGATTTCATGTAGGACTTCATAATGAATATAAGAAAAAATGTTTACCTTTTACAATTAAAGCTAATATCTTAAAAAATGGATCGTAACTAGTTTTATATCAAAGAAAGGTTAGTATCACCTAAGGTATGCTAATTCATCTATTATTTTATTTTATTTATTTTTCCAATTTATAAAATTATATATTTTGTAATAAAATGGCCTCAAGAGGTCTATAGGAAATATAAAATATCTAGTCAATTGTCTCTGCTCTCTTCATATATTTTACTGGGTTTTATTAATATATCCATTATATTACCTTATGTATGTAAAGATAGTTTGAAAGTCTGTGGCATATATTCCACCCAGAAGGTCAAGCAGGTCTCTGTAAGAGGAAATTTGAAGTTGTCAGGATAGTAGACATGCTGTAGCTGTGAAAGTTATAAGTTTAAGAATGGATAAAGTATAAAGTGCTTTGGGCAATAAAAACCGTAAAAAATATGTGCATTAATATGAATTCTAATCATCTAATCTTATTTAACATGTATAAGGACTATTGGTCTAGTCTTAGAGTTCATATCACTCTCTCAATCTAAAATATTCATAAGCAGTTAACTAATAATAAACATTAGTTAAAGGATCATTCTGATTGATATATGTTTCTGATAAGGCACATTCTTCCATTAGTTTCTTTAATGTCATCAGGGAATTGTCCAACACATAACTAGAGGCCTCAAAGCTGATTTTCACCTGGAAAGGAAAGGGGAGAAAGAAGGAAAGAGTGAGACTGCTGAATTTCTGTATATGCAATTAATCAAATTCTACCTTCATTAGACAAAATGTTTAAATGGATGGAATACTTTTGCCATGATTAACAGAACTTGCCTTAGGTGATGTGAGTTGCCGGTTCTCTGGGTCCATTTTTTCTACAAGGATGGCTTTTTAACTTGAAGGGGATATGTGATGACTATAGTAGTGGTCTGAATTCGGGCATCTATAATTATGTTAGCTTGCGATTAAGCAGACTTGTGGTGGGAGGATTAATGTCAGAAGATTCCCCATTTTTCAATCTTGTGTCTACATCAATAAGATCGAACTAATTGCTAATTGGCATTTAGAAAATGAACTACTCCGGTACCCTGGAGCTTTGCTGTGATAATAGCATGGAGGTAGGAATATGATACTTCCCTCTTTGGTAACAGAGAATGGTTTTCATTTCTGGAAGTAACATAGATTCTCATTATAATTATTTTAAATCTAAAATATGGTAAAAGGACCAGTTCACTCTTTATAGTACCTATTTATTCACAAGATGTGGATTTCCTAGATATTATTACTTTGGAATAAATTGTTAGAAATTGACATCATACATTATAAACCACCTTTACACCCTATATTTAGCTTAAATATAGGGTGCAAAGACCAGCAGGGAAATTATCTATTGACCAATACATACATCAGACTTCAAGAATTAAAACAAAAATTCACCCTGAATTAGCTTGTGCGTTCCCACCTTGCAATCAATATTATAATAATTCTGTTTTGAATTTACATTGTGTTGCACTATTTTAAATGCTCACCCCCATTGCCTTTGACACAGAATATCCTAATACATTTAGTGATTTGGGCTTTGTATGATACAGTTTCCAAAGAAACTTAAAGTTTGGGAAAAATTTATGCCAAGAACTTTCTTTATGTACTACTATCTTTATAGTATCTTTATGTACTACTATCTATAGAAATAAACAAATGTTCTTAAAATTTCCTATTACAAAATTATGTTAAGATTAATTTATTTAAAAATATAGTTGCCTTTCCCTACCTTCTAGAGTTATTGAAATAAAATAATGATCTTCAATTTGTCATCATCTAAATATTTGGGAGTTAATTTCAGTAGCCCATGATTAACATTATTTTTTAGAGTAATATTTTCTAAAATGGAAAAATACTACACCATGACAGGTCTCCATGACACCCTGTGAAAAAATTACCCATGGTCATGGTCAAGGACAAACTTTGCATCCATTGTTACCCACATGGAAAGTCACAGTAGAAATTAACTTCAGAGATTGTGAGAAGTCCTGAGTAAAAATATTTCTTTACTTAACTCAAAATTTAAAATATTTATGTAATAATGGAATTTCCTTTTCCTTTTGGATTGTATATTGAAGAGCTTGATACTCAACTGAACTCATTTGAAAAACATTAAACGAATTGTTTTATATGAAAGGCAAAGAGAGGTCACTTACACATAAATAATGGAAGTCATCTTGAAAATACTAATTTCTTCCACATTTTTTGAATCCACTCATTAAATATCTAAAATATCTACATTGTATGTTACTGACCTAGAAGCAAATCACTCTTAAAGAGTGGAAAATCTTTGGAAGTTCCAATGCATCATCATTATTGTCAAAGTCATTATTTCCAATTTTACTTTAATACATACTCTGAATTTTCTGATTTATTTTACTATTGAAATGACACATACAATGAATCAAAAAAATTATATAATAATTTAAGGAAATATTCCTTTTTCAAAAAGGATACCTGTGGGGTGGTGCCTATGGCTCAAAGGAGTGGGGTGCAAACCTCATATGCCGGAGGTAGCAGGATCAAACCCAGCTCTGGCCAAAAACTGCAAAAAAAAAAAAAAAAAAAAGGATAGCTATGCTGATACATTTCTTTAAAATCAGAAGGTTCGTAAGCAGGAAATGATTGACATTAAATACAAGGCTAAGGTGAGGTAAGGCCTTTAAGACAAATTTATTGAGGGATACAGAGTTTTGCTGCATTTTTTGGCCAATTGGAAACGTGAGACAGTATGCTGATAACCTTTGGTTAATAGATAAATTCCCTACTGGTCTTCACACCTTATATTTCAGCTAAATATATGGTATAAAGGTGGTTTGCATTGCAAGAAAACTTTCTATTTTAAAAAAATCTTTCACCTGTTACTGATTCAGTTATATAAATGGAGAACCTGAATCTGGCTTAGAAGACATGAAAGAGATCCAGAAATACTACTTACGGTTCTTCAACTTGAAAACAATAAATGAAAGCTTCTTTCCATCCCAGGGTTCTTAATCTATGAAACAACTGTAGCCTGATTTCATAACTTTCATCTACTTGTTGATTTATTGGGAAACCAAAGAACTATAACTTAGAAACTCTTTTGGAATGAACTAAAGTTATCCTGAGGTGTCTTAGGAATGATTTGTGTTGCTAAACATTTCTTTGGAATGTCAGTAATTGTCTCTTCTGTTCAAATATGTCAATATCACTGAGGTAGCAAGCTGCCAGTATAGTCTGGTGCTCCAGAGTTGTAATGATGGTGCAAGTATTTAAGGCTCTAAAATGATGTTGTCCATAGGCTGATTTTATCTGCTCAGGTATTATTTTTCTTAAAACAAAACTTCTCACTTGCGTTGGCATCAGTAAAAATAAGTGGCTCTCTGAACTCCTTTCTGATGAAGGGATTCCAAAATTATTCCATATTCATAGACTAGAATGCGAAATTCACATCATCTCCACGTGTCTTCACACTTCTTTAGGAAACTGGTGATCTCTGAATGAGAGGCAGTTTTGAAACTGCAGTTTCTGCCTCCAAGGAACTGCATTCACCTCAATCTGGGTGAACAAGTAGAAATCTATGCCACAATGATAGTGGCAACCTTTGTGCAAACAAGTGTCTCATTGAAAGCAAAGAATTGTTTGATAGGATCCCTTAGAACCCGAAAAGTAAAAGTATGACTGCCTACGAGCACACTCATACACACAGTAGTATTTCAGTACTGGCATAGCTAGCAAACAAAATATGGTTCAAATGGCTTAACAATCCTAGAAACGGAAGGCACCAGTTTAATGAGGTCTCTGCTTGAAATTAAAGTGGAAGGAGTTTTACGGAGAACAGTACTCAATAACAAAATATTAAATGATAAACACAGATTGCTTAAAATCAGACAGGCCATTTTAAGAAAAGCATTTTAGCTCATCATGATATGTAGCACCTTATTTAAATTAGGAGGTGTTAATTCGTAGCTTGAATAATATATTAATATAATATGTAAAGTGAATGGCATTGTTAATCACAGTCGCGCCTGGAACGACTTTGCTTCTGTGCACTGAATGTTAATTTTGCAAAACATTAATTTCAAAGATTTTGCAGCAGTGCTTTTGTAATTAAATATTAATGTCACATGTTATTGCAGTAGCATGTTTATGAAAGCCGGCAACACTTCAAGTCAACTCATTTGTTTTTATATTTATTCTTGTACATCTGCAATCCCTTCCATTTCACAATTTCAAAGTGAAGGCCATTTTGAATAGTCAATATGTGAACATTTTTCATTGTAAGCGTTTTTAAACATCCAACAGGGTAAATATTTAATGTTGTGTTTTTAGCTGGTATAATTTTTCAGAAAATTGGCTATAACTTTTAACAACTCAAAGGTACCTAAACTGTCTCCAGTTTTGGCTTAAGTGATCTGAAAATAAAGTAGCAATAAATGTGATGAAGCTGCTTAAAAATATTTAAGAATTAGGAGGGTTTATATGAAAGTTTGAAATTAAAATTGCAATTCTATGCACAAGATATCTCGGCAGTTACTTATTTTCATACATTTTTATTATAACACTGTATTATCTCAAGAAAATGATAACATTTATTTAAAAGCTGATATGGACTTTTGGCTAACTTTTTTTCAAATTCCATAGCTAGACTAGAATAGAAAAATCTTACTTAATAAGTGATATGATTTATGCTTATCACACATTTAGAAGTTATACATTTGCATTAAAAGATAATCTGCTTTGTGTTCACCATCTTCCTCCAAGGGTATACAGTATTTTTGCCCACGACTGCTCTGACCAAATCACTACAGCTGATAATCTTGCTCATTAGACTCCCAATCAATTAATTACAGTTAGCCTGAAAATGAAGCCATTTCCATGTGTGAACCTCAGCAACAAGAAACTTGAAGCATTGTATTTTAAATGTATTATTTTATTTATGTAGTAAAGTTGTCATTTACAATCAAATCCCTAGATAGCTTTTTTTAAAATTATGGAATGAGTTATCCATAGTATCCAAAAAAAATCAGGAAATTTTAAGATATGTTGTGTTTGGTTGTGGGTACATTTAACAGTTAAAAATTATATCTGCACCTGATGCTGCATGTTAACAGCTAATGCCATCTGACAGTGATGAAATTAAAGGATGAAGAAGAGATACAAACTACATTTTACAAGCATGATGGGTCTCCAACAATGCCATTTAAATATTATTTGTCACTATTTAAAATGAACCTTTCCCCTTTAAGCTATGCCATTACGCTCATTTGTCCTGTCACCACTGACAGGCTATATGACTCACACACAAAAATGGTCATTAGGTACTGCATCTTCATCTTATTAAAAAAAAAAAGAAAGAAAGAAAGAAAGAAAGCATTCTGATGCCTCTAAAAGCCTGTAATTATTTTCATCCAAAGAGATAGTGTTGCTCTGAAGGTAATTTAATAACCTTTTGCATGTACCTGGGGAATGCCTCTCCAGGGAACCAAGGTGCCGACATGCCATTCAGTCGTCAAAACATGACCTTTAATGGTTGCTTGGAGAGAAGTTAGTATGGAATGTTGTATGCAGTGCAATGCTAATTCTGCTTCCTAATATATGCAAAATTTAGTTCTTGAGCAATGATCTTTGTAAGATGAATTAATATAGGTACTGCTCCAGGAAACAAAAGAAATTGCTCATGAAAGTCCTCCCCACCCCCATGGTCTTTTATACTTCAGTTTGAAGTAGTTAACAACTTGCACAATTTGTATAAAAAATAGTGTGAAACACTCCAGAAGTCTTTGCTTCTTTTCCCCTTTAAGATGGTTGATGAATTCCATTCTATATACTATGGAAATGTAAAACGGGATTAGAGTGATTTCAATAAGAAGTTTATTTCCCAAAGCCTTGGCCCCAACTCTGAAAAAGAAAAAGAAATGCTTACCTTTAATATACCCTGTCTGTTTTATAACATAATATATGTGGCTCCTTGGAATTACTAATGCAGTTACTGAGTAAATTTAAAAAAAAAAATTCCTTCGTGGATTTTCATGTTGAAACATGATATTTTGAACACTTGGATATACAAAAAGATGCACAGACTGTTTCCTGTGACAACCAGGTTCAGAAACTCCTTCCTTTGGTAGTCTGATATTAGATCCTGCCTTAGTTAGAAATGCTAGGATTTCAACTCCTAGCCCTGACACGCCATCCGTCAATTTATTAGCACGCTGGTGCAGTAAGCCACTGAACAGGCTATATCAATTCGTTTAGTTTTTTTCTTTAAAATGTCTGTAATCCTCAGCTCTGCTCTCTCAACCGGTCAGCATTAAAGATTTATGTTGCACTTTTTTTCATTGCCACACCTGAATATGGATTACTTAAATGGGCTGTAAATAATTCATATCTGGGAATAAGTTTCCATTACTGACCAGTGTTGTAATTTAATATACTGTATTATGGGTTATACAATTTTAGATTGTTTTCTGTGTGCATTCTGCAGTCAGGCAGACAACAGTTTAAGTAAAAAGGGTGAGATGTTTGTTCAGCTTATTTTCATGTTCACTCTGTGTGCTCAAATCAGCAACAGGGCTAAAGGAAGCAGAAAGCTACTTTCAACTGCATGTTTTTCTGCTATTTATGGAAATTTTTTTAAAGCACTTGACCTGAAACAAAATACAAAAATATGTAATAGTATATTATTGACAAATTCAAGAAGGAACAAAATGTGTTAATGTAGGTGGCTAGAAATCTTATTTCTGGAGAATTGAAAAATAATCTTGATTCTTGAACTCAAAGGTTAACTTTCCTGTTCAATGCTTGATTATTCTATGCATAAAAATGCCCATAATAAAATTATAATTTATTTTACAGTTAAGCTTGAATGAGGGTACTGTATCTAATATGTAAAATGTTACAGTACAAGCTATTTTTAAAGCATAGGCAAGTGTTTACTCTTAAAAGACCTTTAAACAATTTAAGATTAAGTTGACGATAGTAAAAATTAATAATAGATTAATACATGAAAATCTATGAAGACACATAAGATAATGATTTAAAAAGGAATAATTTAAAAAGATGAATTAAAAAGTCGAATCAGAAAAGAAGGCCAGCATAAACTAGGGAAAAACATGCTGTGAATAAAGTCTGTTAGATCTTGAAATAGGAGAACTGCTAAATAATGCATAGTTTTATTTTTCTATCATTTGCATAAACCTTAAGAGAGTATTTATTTGTGTAAAACTTGATGTATCGAGTAAGGAGAATGAAAAAAATGGCATTCATTTTGTTTTCATTTTGGTATTTAGGAAAAATATTCTGTTACATATGGACTACTTAGACCTAATCATCTGACTGAATGTGCCGTGTGCCTTGAGCCAGGTTGGAAAGGGCTGGCTGCAGAACAGTGCCCTGGTCTTGCTGCAGGCGATGCAGGTTGGCCCATGCTCTGCTGGGGAGCAGATGGTGAGCCAATGCTTGTAGTCACACTTACCTTCCTTGCTAAATCCATAATCCCTCACTGGACACGGAGCCAAGGCAGGCTTTGGAGGCAGAAAGGAGGTTACAATCTGGACTTGGGTAGTGACTGCCAGAACTGAGAAAACAGCTCAGAAATTTCAAATGCTTAACAAGTTATCTGTCTTGTCCCTAAGCCAGTGCAGCATTTTTAAAAGTAATTAAGACATGATTGAAAATGTGTATGCCATCTAAATACAAAAATCTTCAAAAATCACCAAAACCAATAATTAAAAGCCACATTTAATATGACATTATGTAAAAGAAACATTTAAAATAAACTATATTTTTATAATTGAAAGGAAATATATAAAGTAAAAGAAAAAGAAGAGGAAGTATTTATTTCATAGGAAAAGGCATTTTTTCTTTATAAGCCTGGACCTTATTAGGACCTATAAATACACTGTATGTATGAAATATTTTCCTTCCATAAGGAGATACATAGCTATGCATAATATACCTATACCTACAGATTCCTTTCTATATAAGTTACTCTTTCAAAATATTAAATGATTATAGTTAATTTTTTCTATATATAATACTTATGTATGTATATGTATGTTTTTATATGTGTGAATGGAGTTCATCATCAACACAGACATTATAAATCAGAAAGACAAAATAAAAATATTGAGTGGGTAGCCAAATTCTAATCATTTTAATAAAAGGGATAGTAAGTGCCATCTGTTTAAAAAAAAAAAAAACACCCAGCTGATAAAATGCATACATATCTAGTAAATTAATACCATGGAGTAATTCATATAAAACAAAATATGTATAAAATGTCAACATATTCCAGTAGGGTGAGATTGACTTAAACATGTACAATCTACGCAGTGATAGGATATGAGAAAAAGCGAAATCTTCTAATTATGGTCTGTGCTATACCACAAATATTTTGTAAAAATATGTTTTAGTCTACTTGGTGGGTGTAACAAAATTCCTTCGTTTGCTCCACTATATTTTCATAATTCTCCATTCTCTTAGGCACCACTTCTTGCAAATCATTCTTAAGCATACTTGCATTAAAGTTCATTGACTTGAGGAAATTTGTAATAACCTTTATCAGTCCATTGCTACACCTATGTTTCCCAAGCTGACCAAAATTATACAAATACCCTAGTTTTATATAGAAATAAAATGGGCTCTCCACTCTGGGACTTGCACTGACTCCTTCATCATTCTGCCTTTTTATATTGCCTCTCTTTTGAAAAGTATTGTCATCCTTTCTTAGGAAAATTGCTTTAATTTCTTCCCTTAGTGAATCTTTTTCAGAATTCAGTTCTTGATAGTGTTTCCATCCCTCAATATGTCCTTTCCTGGGAATACTGTTTTCTTCAAAAATTCATGTAAAGAAATAAGCAAAAAAAAAAAAAAATGGAGAAGCATCTTTTTCTACCTCACACTAAAATTTAAGAAATGTTCTTTGATATGAGCTGGTATTTTCAGGTCAGTATTTAAAAAAGGATATGGGAGAGCAAAAATATTTATTATAATTATTTGAGAAATTTTATGCTTACTTTTTTTCACATAATGATATGACTAACATTTTTAACTTTTAATTTACATCAGAAAGTAAGACCCCAAATATAATGAAATTTATAGCAATGTTTTCTTGCTTTTAGTAGGAAAATGTTGCTTAAAATTATACCACAGAGTAGTTTATCCCTTTGTTCCCAAACCAAAATGAAAACATACCCTATGACATTTATATCCATTTAATTTTTTTTGAAGAAGGAATAATTTCATAGGCTTTCACAAAGGCCTAGAAATATTGGGTTAATGTTTCTATTCTCAAATGAGAAAACTTAAAAGGTTACTTTTACCAGTGAGAGTCTCCTATAATTACATTTCTTTTATATCTAAAGATCAATCTACAGCATTGTAGACATCAACAACTTAAAAGCAACAAATCAGCATGAAGTCCAATATTTCACTAGGAGCTAAAGATAATACAGTATTATCTTAAAAAAAGACAAATTTAAGCAGGCATTAGACTTGAAAACAAGATACCTGGGTTTATATTCCAGCTTTACCACTCGCAGTCCATAGAAATAGAAAGAGTATTTACATCTCTAGAACTCTGCCCCCTGATCCAAATAATTGTAGCATCTGTATAATGACTTCTGCATTTTCATCACCTACAAAATACTCTGTGACTATGTCAAGCTGGACAGGCAAACCATGGAGGTAAATAAAGAAGTAAAAGTACCAATAAATAACACACTACAGGTAATGTTTCCAGGCAACACATAATTAATTGCCAAATCAATGGTTTAGGAAGCCTTTGAAAACAGTTAACAAGATGAACATTTATATAAGTTCTCAATGTTTTATGTCTCAAATTTGTTATTGCCTATTTTATACATAATTTGGAACATGTTTTGGCCAATTTAATTGAGACCTTAATAATGGGAAATGTTTCACATACAGATCTCCAAGCAAAATTTTGTAACATCCTCCATGTTAATACCTTCCCATATGAAATGTCATTGCCTTGTTCCATGCATGAGTGCCACATTTTTAGAGACTGTGAGGTCCCAGAATTGAAAGAGAGGAGCTCTATCCACAGACACTACAGAGAAAGTGAGTAGTGGACATGAACTACACAAGCAAAATTTTTATATACTAAGCATTGAATTAGAAATCCAATTTACTAAAATCCTTGGAGATGGCTTCTGATCTCTAGTTGAATTTTCAGCACTTTGATATTACCTATTAGCCACTAGAGAGGCATATGCCAATTCTCATGTAGTATAAAAACCTCCAAATAATTGTTGTCTTAACCATCAACATTATCACAATCATTATTAATTAAGAGAGACCTCTGTATTTCCTTATAAGGGAAAATCACTCTTATGGCAAATGACCTATTAGAGAATTGGAAATGACTATGTTGTCAGAAGTTGTGTCTCTTGGATGAGGTATAAAGCAGAGATCTTGATGTTAATGGTCATGGAAGATTCTGTGTTGCCATCTGTCAGGAATTATTTACCAGTTTTTGCTGACCAAATTCCAAATTAAGGAGCTCCATTTACTGGCTCAAACTTACCCTCTACTTAATTATAAATAGTGTCTACTATTTATGACCTATTCTAACATACATGGACTTTGATGAACTTGGTAAGATTTTATTTACAATGGTACTTTCTTTTTGAATTCAAGCACTCACTCAAATTGATTGATTGAATTTCTACCCGAGGTTCCTAAACAATATTTCTATCAGCCTTCTTGACCCACTCTAAGCCATGAGCCTCATGCTGGCTGCCAGTGAGACTATTTCAAAATGCAAATTGTGTTTTTAATTGCCTGCTTTTAATAATTTCGCTGTGAATTTCAATGGCCTTTAGCAAAAATATCTCAAACTCTTCATTACAACTTTTAAAGTTCTCTGAGATCTGGTTCCTGTTTATCTCTTTTGTCTTACAGCTTATGCCAATTCTAAATTCTAAATTCTAAATTCTAAATTCTATTTTGGAAGCATACCTACAAGTTACCAAACTTTGAGTTTTCTCCATTTGTTGGTTTTTAAAAAAACTCTTCTGTTTACTAGGAACACTCTTCTACTTAGCCACATTTCCTAATTTTTCTTGCATCAAACTCTCTTATGGCTCATGACTGTAATCCAGACACTCTGGGAGGCTGGGGAGGATGGATGGCTTGAGCTTACAGGTTTAAGACCAGCCTGAGCAAGAGTGAGAGCCCATCTCTACTAAAAATAGAAAAATTAGTTGGCACACTCCTAAAGTTCCTGCTATTTGGGAGGCTGAAGCAAGAGAATCACTTGAGCCCTGGAGTTTGAAGTTGCTTTGAGCTATGATGTCCAGGCACTGCTCTAGCCTGGGACAACAGAGTGAGACTGTGTTTCAAAAGAGAGAGAGAGAGAGAGAAAACAAAAAACTCTGTCTTGTCTTGACACGTCCTCAACAGGGTGTTCTTTAATCATTCTGCTCAGCCTCCAAGTCCTGGTGAATACCATATGTTCTTTGTATGAAATCTCATGATACCTTGAACTATCACAACTATACCTATGAGTGAAAATGTTTGTCTGTTTCTCCATCTCTCTGATAAATTGTGAACTGTAAGTTCAGTGGCCAGGTTATAGTCCTCTTTGTACTCCCAATGCCTGTGTTATTTTGTGGCAAAAAACAGTGTTTGCACAGTTGGTTTCTCTATTCCTGAAACACCTTCTCCTAGCTTCTTTGGTACCAAACTCAGAAGATTTGTTCCTTCTGGCTCTTTACAGATCATACCTTCTCCTCTCCCCCTCTTATTTGTGGAGTTTCCCAGGGATCAATCTTCAACCCCTGTATTCACTTAATATCAATAATGTCTAGATGATTTTATTTAGAATCATATCTTGAAATTATCAGCATACTACCCACATACAAATCTGTATATCCAGCCTTGACTCTAGCTCTTTAGATCTATGTACCCAACTGTCTCTTCAATGTCTCTATTTAGATGTTTAAGATGCATCTTAAATGAACAAGGCTAAATCAGGATATTGTTTTCCTTTTCACTCAAATTCTGTTTCTCTCTTATTATTTCATCATAATAAACAAACTATTACAACTACTTGGTTGTTCAAGGTAAAAATCTAAGATAAATTCTTGACTCATTTCTAACCCAAACCCAGTCTAAACACTCATCACTTCTCAGCCCTACATGAAAGCGACCGGAATGCATCTTATTTTTTTCTATCTCCATTAGACCATTCAGGTTTAAGTTACTATCATCATTCTTTGTAATACTGTAACAAATTTCCAGTTGTATCACCTTTTATTCTAACTCTCATACCTTCTTCAACAGTAATCAGAGTAATCTTTTAAATGAAATCAATATATTTATCTATTCAAGGCCTTAAATAATTTGCTTTCTATTTTGAATAAAATTCTATAATCTGATCCCAGCTTAATATACTCCACGTGATTCAAACACTTCTGAACATTCTTGCCCCCATCTTAACCTACTCGTCCTTTTTCACTTTGTTATAGCCACACTGGTCTTCTTTCATTTTCTTGAATTTTCTATTGCCCTATAGGTTTTGTTCCTATTGTTTTCTCCATCTAGAATACTTTTGCTACTGATATTAATATAGTATTCTTTTTTTCTGTCATTCAAATTTCACCTACTTGCCATGCTTTTCTGAACTGCCATTTCAAAAAGTAGCCACTTATTCATTCATTGCTGTCACATTTCTCTCTGTGACGCCATCATTATCACACATTCCTCTGCTCCAAACTTACCATTTTAGTACTCTGCATAAGACCTATCATTAGCATATATTTCTGTTTCTTAAATAACATTGATTTAGCTTCTTCAAACTTACCAAATGCTAATGTCCTGAGAGTTACTGTCATGTCCATTTTGCCTCATTTACAACAATGAGAACTGGGTCCAAAACAGTGGTAACTCAATAAATACTTGTCACATAAATGGAATTGCAATTGCATAGGGAATTAAGTTTGAATGGGTGAAAGTTAGAACATGGTGAACTCGAGGATTGCTACTTACATATGGAAAGTGGAAGAAATTACAAGCTTTATTGTCTCAATTTTTAGGTTGCTTGTTGACATCCATGAGTGAGCATTATAAATCTCCTTTAACGAAAACAGCTATTGCTGAATGGAGACTGAACTTACAAGTATTTGCTGTTGTTTTAAGAAGTGCTGAAGAAGTCAGATCTTCTCTTTAAACTATTTCTCCCCAGATAAAGAAGCCAAAAAAGTATAAATCAGAGAGGGAACTGTAGCAAAAATACTAAGACATTCAGTTGTCCATTAAACTAACAGACTTTTGAATAACATAATAATATTTTAGGCGCAAATCCACATTAATGCTATACTAGTATAGAAAATTAATGTTTTTCTTCCATGGACTTTTACTTGAAAATTATTTTGTCTTCTTACAGAAACAGTTTAGGGTTCATTTGGGAATGGAGAGTTTTAGGGGGGAATCTTTTCACCATTTGTTTATCAAAGAAATATTTATTAAGTGCTTTCTAAGAAGCTTAAAATCTAATACATATATAAAACATGAGCATAATATTTTATCATGTGCTGGAAAGTTACATGTGAGATATTGTAAGTATCACATAAATGTTGAGAGACTTCAGAAGAATGAGAAATTATGTCCCATTGAAGAAGGATCAGTAGGGTTCATGTACTAGTATATAAAGAAAGCTTGACTTAAAGTATACACAGAATTTTAGTGTGTGCAGATAGCAGGAAAGACAGGAAAAAGAACAATTTGAGCAAGATATGAAAAAGGAGTATCACAGGGCACATGTACTTGTTTAAGTAGTAGTCTCATTCCAACAAGACACTGACCGGATGCACGGATGGGATGACAGTCTTTGTCCTTCTATTAAAGAGGATGTGGTATACACAAATAAAGAGTAAATAGTGTTCTAACACTCTCTATAGCATGAAAACCTGCCCACCCAATTCTAGTTAAAATCCTATGACTGTCTCTCCTATGCTTTGTCTTATCTTTTGCCTGCTTCCTCTATTTCCATCTTTGACTTCCTTTCCACCGAAGTCCTAAGAGGTAAAGTAAATAAGATGCCAACCAGAGCATCTTTTTGGTGGAGTGAAGACTTGGTAAATAAATGCTCTTGAAAAGGAAAACCAAATATTTGGCAAAAGGTTCTGTTTCTTTAGGTCTTGGAGAAATCTGACAATCATCCTTTCAGATTAAAATATCTAGATTCCTGATTCAACTTTCTGCTACTAACTTTTTGATTAGTGGCTTCTGTGTAAAAAATGCTGATACTTCTATATGAACTTTGCCACAATTGATAGCACATTGTGCTCTTTAAGCCCTTAAAGATTCTCCATCATGATCTGGCACCAAAGATCACCTCCATCTTGATCTTTAACTCTTCTATTCTCTTTTATGTGTATACCGGTCAATTCATGGCCAGAACGTGATAGGAAAAGCCTGGCTTATAAAGTTAGAACTTTCTGAAATTGATTCTTGCCTTCTCACTTAGGACTTCAGGAATCTTGGGCAATTTATTTTAACACCTGTAACTCTAAATTCCCTTATATATAAAAGGAAACTAATCATGCCCAATTATAAAGAACTTTCTCTGTGGGGTCACAGCCACAAAAATTTTTGCTCTAATGGACAAATCTGTAAAGTTTATTGACAGAAGGTGTGTCAAACATCAGGTACAAACTAATCACCTAATAGATGTTAACACTTGTTTGTTTGTTGTTTGTTTTGTTGCAGTTTTTTTTTTTTTTTTTGGCCGGGGCTGGGTTTGAACCCCCCACCTCCAGTATATGGGGCCGGTGCCCTACTTTTGAGTCACAGGCACAGTCAACCTTTTGGGTTTTTTTTAATTTCCTCATATTTCCATCTGTCTAACTTTTATCATTTTTTATATTCAGGCTTGATTTATCTTAAGACATTTTTAAAAAAATTAAGATCAATTGCCCCTAAAGTCTCCCTTTTCCAAATTCCCTAACCATTTTATGTGAATCTGATGCCAGTTTTCCTTTCTCCTCTTATTTATAGTAGCACATATATATATTCTCTCCCTTATTATGTGTTAACTTCCAATTTCAATTTCGTATCCTTACAACATCAAATATAGTATTTTTCTCAAAGAACAGATCCTGTATATGCATATGTTGAATCATTTTTCTGAATGATTCTTTATGTTAAACTGATGTAAAATAATTTAGATTAAGGAAAATCTATAAAATTATGTCTAGTGATTTACCTAGTAAAGCATATACTTTGCTATGGACAAACTAATAGTACAGTAATCAGATAGGAACTTTCTCAGTTTTTAGTTAACAAATTTATGTCATTGAAACTGCCTGAAATCCATTCTAGTTTTATAACTAAGAATATGTATGAGATGAAATTTGAATATCAGTTAAGTTTCTATTATGTTTGTGTGATAGAAGTCAAGATTACAAATCCATAAGAACAATGATTTGGACATTTGACAAAAGCTTCATAAAAAAATAAATAATGCTTTGCTTTAAGGGCAAAGTTGTAGTGTTGATAATAAAATACTAAAAATTTTCCATTTCAGTATCATGTTGACTTTTTGGGAATTTTCTTTAGGGAATTTGATTACTGTCTTCTAGTATAATGCTATAACAATGAAATCTTACATTGTTATAGCATTACATTGTGGTTTATCATTTGAAGATTCCTTTAATAGGCTTATGGAAATTGATTTAAATAAACTTTGAAGCAAAATAAAATCACACACACACAAAATCCAATAGCTCTTTAATACTTAAAAGGCAACTTAGAAAAAGAAAACATAAAAAATTCAAGTTGAAAAAAATCCTAGGTAAGTAATTATTCCTCCTGAAATTTAGAATAAAATATATAAAGTGTGGCCTAGATAATTCTGTCTTTGGCAGCATCTTTTAACTCGACTCTGCTGGCCTAACATTCATTGTATTTTTCTTAAAGATGTTTTTGCAGTGTCATTTATGTTCTTCATATAATTGGCAGGTTCATGGCACTTGAAATCAGCTCTAAAGATGATTATTGTAGATAAATTATAAAGATGCAGTAGTAATATTGTTTGGTTTTTACCTTTTGTTTCAAATAGTATGAAACATGTAGACGAAAACAACCACTTCAATTGATTAGACATTCCTTAGCAATCTTAATTTCCTCCAACATTTGTTTTCTATCTCTTGGGAAATGTACGACCATGTTTGCTACATTAGCCTCTCCACTATTTGTGGATACTGTGGTTTCCTCCCCCCAAATTAATTTTGTTTTATCAGCTCCTTTACCTTTGCTGTCAATAAATGATCTCTTCCATCTCTTTGGGGGTCTGACCTCGTGCTCTTCCTACAGTTGAAGAAGTTTTGTTTATCTTTATCATCTTCACAATTTCCCCTTTATTTGCCTTCTTTCCATTCTTATCATTTTGTACTCCCTGACTTTGTTTTACAACCTTCCACATCCTGTTTTGAATTTCTTGCAACTTGCCCTGCATAGTCCTCTTCCTTATTCCAGATTATTTTTGTATTTTCTTATTCATACTAATTGACTCCATTTTTATGTCTGATATATTTATTACTAAAGGGCATTCATTGCCTTTGGGCATACATTAATTTATCTTTCAGGATTTTCCATTTGCTCTGTGTCTTTATTTCTTTTTGCAACTCCATTTCACTTCACTTTTCTCATATGAGTTGGTGTATTATTTTTGTGGTTAGTTTTTAAATATGCCTCCAAATCTGTAATTCCTGATTCATATATTATTAGGGGGGGTTATATAATAAACCACTGTATGCTTATTACAAATGGCATTAATTTGAATTGTCTAAAAATAGGTTTGGAGTCACTGTATTGCAATTTGTCAGCCATCTTCTTTATGACCATATTATATGGCTTAAATAAATACATGATTAGAAGCTAATTTTGCAAATTAAAATGAACACAGATATTTTAATTTATGGTCCTAAGGTCAGAAAGGGGAGTTTATTGAAAGATAAATGAATAAACTACAAAACTTATTTCAAGGGAGATATGTTTAGACCTTTGAGGTATTTAACTGATAAGTGGTATGTATGTGCTGTTTTATTCACACTTTTTAATGCTGTCATGAATGTAATAAGAACACATTTAAAACCAGATAGATCCTCTTCAGGAAGACCCTTGAAAAGTATAAAATTGAACCCTATTAAAATGTATGAAATGAATTGCAGTCTGATGTAAATAGTATTATGAGTTAAATAGCACTGTGCTTAGTGTATTATTGGAGCAAAGATGCATGTAGAGTGTCAGAGAACATCCCCTAGAGCAACGACATTTCATCTGAGTATCAAATCATCATGCACACAAGGGCACCTGGAGGTAAGGGAGAAGGAGTGTTCAGAGATATCATTCCACGTCATAATTGAAAGGAAGGATTTGACAGGTAGTAAATTCTAAAAAGGCAGAATTTGATTTTAAATCAAATGTTTATGAAATAAAAAATAAGTGTATGTTTCACCAAGAAATTAGAAATTTTCCAATGAGTCAATGGCAGTAATCGGAGATTTAAGAAAAGAAGCAAAATCATCAGATTTAATTTTGGAATGAGAATGTTAGTAGACATGAAAAGAACGGACTGGAAGCATCACATCCACTTAGAGTGGTAAAATAATAGTATTGATGAGATAGAATGATGGCAGAAACTAAAGGAATTATCAGAAGATATATGAGAGCCATTAAAAGGCTCAGTCAAGAGAACTTGAGGGCACTTAGGCACAGGAGCTGGAGAAAGTAAGGGAGATGCAAGTGGAAAGCAATTTTCTTAGAACTCAGGACCGCCCACTTAATTTAAATTAGAAAACCAGAGCTTTGAAATGGCCGTCTATTAAGTCCAGTTTCATCTAAATAGATTCTCCAATTTGCATTGACTATTTAGTTCTTTAGTACCTATGACAATAGTTAATGAATTATGATTAACAGTTGAATAAATTAAATGTAGAGTCAACGGGAAAATAAAAATAACTAAATATTGGCTTAATTCTTTCCTTATGGCATAAATGAATAGAGACATATCCAGACTTCCTAATGTGCAAGGGAGCCCAAAAAACAATAAAAAAAAATTGCACAGACATCTATGCAAAATGAACACTGATGGCAGTAAATTCTAAAAATGGCAGAACTTGATTTGAAATCAAATGCAGTTTCCACATTTGCATACTATGTAAGAAAGCATCTTATAACTATGTTCATGGTATATTGTTCAGCTCATTTCCATAATCTAATTCAGTGATACTTATGCTCTTCAAATAGTATTCACTGATCATATTTTATCTTTTCTTTATCCTAAATTGTGGTTCTGTGAACCTTAGACCACATCAGGGAAAAATTAAATATCATAAATATTATGCCTATTTTCCCTTAAAATGGCAAATTATATAAAATTTATAATCTATTTTTTCTTACAAGAACCAAACCAGACAAACCTTTGAGCATAAAAGTGTATTTGACTATCTTTTAATTACATGGCATGTAATTTTTAAAAACTCCTTAGTTTATTGAAAAATAATAATTTTGAGAAGGCAATAGTGTAATGTAGAGCTATTGATTTTAAACATACTTCAGTTTGGTCAACTTTCTCATCCAAACTTCCAAACTTTCCAGTGTAATATCAGGTTCAATTTTCAGTAAGTAATGCACAGATATAATATGCTAACTATTGAAGCTATATTAATGTATTGTGATATATTAAGACCAAATTCAGACAAGGTATTCCTCGAACCAGGCATTCTAAAGAGACTGTTTTATGTAATACATCAAGATTTTAGAGAAAGTAGGCTAATTATCATTATTATTACCTTTTATTAATTAATTTACTAGAAATTAAATGTCCGTATGTTCCAATAAAGTGCCATTATCACTATTATTTGAGACATAGTAATAATTCTTACAAGAAGCAGGTACTTTTTGGTGTAAAAGTGAATGACGTGAACCCTAAGGAATAATACAAACCTTGAACAGCAAATAGGCTGTGCAAAGGTACCAACTTTCCCCAGATATATTTAACTAGTGTTTTTTCTTTCATTATAAAATTTTGTCAAACCCAAAACACTGAATTGTCTCCAGTGACTTAGGAACCTTGGATGTCTTACTTTTTCATTTCTCCAGCCCATTTCAATAGGTTTATGGTTTTATCAAAAATCATACTGATTTTATTTAGCTTTTGTAATTATTTAATATAGCTCTGATGTCTTATGAGAAAATTAACTAATTACAAAATAACAACTTCTACATCAATTCTAAAATACATCAATTATTTTATTGTATTTATTCATCAATAGTTAGAGATCTTGACTCTGATAAGCACCTAGAAATGGGACATGAGTCTGTTCTACCTGTCCACAAGCACAGCTCATTGGCACCCAAGTAACTTCATGTTCATTTTCCCAGGGGTGGCATCTGATATTTGAGGCTAGCCCTGCATTGCTTCATTTTATTTTTTCTTTTATGGCATCCTGTAAACCCATAAGAAAAGTCTAATGTTTAGTTTTTTTCATGTTTCAATGATTATGTAAAACAAGAGATCTTGTTTACTTATTACTTATTTTTTCCCCATTGAATATTTTGGCCCAAAGTGACTATCAGAATCACCACATAATGTCCCCGCCATGAGAGAATATGTGGTTGGGTTGTTCGGGGTTTTTTTATTTACTCTTATTTGTTATGGTTTATTATTTTGGCACTATCTTAGGTCTGCTTTTGATAGACCTATCTTAGGTCTGCTTTTGACAGAAAGTATTGTTGGGTATGGGAAGTAATTCTAATGTTATGGTCAAGATAAATTTCTAAAAGATGTATGACAGTAAGTGCAGGTTGGTGAGAACTTTTCCAACATTGAAGAAAGAATTTTGTACATTACTCAGCAATCTCTATGGAGTTTCTGCATTAGACGCCAAGCTGGCATGCTCTCTCTCTCTGTCTCTCTCTTTACACACACACACACACACCTACACACACATATGACAGAAATGAACACATTCAGAATATATACATATAAATTAAATTTGGTTTAGTTTGGTAAAACTCTGGCACTGAGCCAAAGTGCTCCTTTTGTCTTTATTTTTTATTTTTTCAAGGCAAGTTTGTTCAAAACAAGTTATTTCTTGTTTTGAGAAATTTCTTCTTGATTGAACCACAGCTTTCACCAATGTCATCCTCTGCCAGCTACTTTGTTATAAATTCTGATGGCCTACTCTTAAGTAATGTGTGTACACCAAGAATGTAAGACTTCAATGAAAGCTTTCAATTTGTGTATCATCTTACCATGAACATACTCAGAAGCAATGAAATGGTTTCTTCTTTAACCTAAGCAGCTGACTTTATTCCTTTGACTTTTTTTTTTAATTGTTTAGAGTTTATTGAGGATACAAAGAATTATGTTACACTGATTTCATTTGTTAGGTAAAGTCCCTCTTATAATTAATTATGTCCCACCCCCAAGAGGTGTGCCATATACCATTCCCCTGCCCCCACCCGCCTTGAATTGATTTGAGTTTTTCTTGAGGCAAGCAGATGATCTAATACACACCTTCATAAGAGAATCATTCCTCAACTTTAAAAAAAAATCACCCACCTCTCAAGAACAGAGACCAAGTATTCTGTTTCACCAATGTCAGTACAGCTTTTAATTATCAACTCATATATGTGTGTATATGTTTAAATAAATTCAAATTTCAAAATCGCTTTTTGACTAAGTAAGATGAACCAAAGAGATAATGAAGATACCATGTTAATGTAGGTTTTCTGGTAATTCATACCAGATAATACATTCCAAATGGATCTGGGAATTTTCATGTTTTTGTGGAAGTTATATGAAGGCTAAAACCCAATTATAGCACAGGAATACAGGGATAGGGGAAAGGGAGGGGAGGGGTGGGGGGAGGATGGGTAGAGGGAGGGCAATTAGTGGGAACACACCTACGGTGCATTTTAGCAGGGTACTGGTGAAACTTATTAAAGGTAGAGTATTAATGTCTTTATATAGTGATCAAGGAAATGCCATGAAGGATATCTGTAACAGTGTGATCAAAATATTTCTGAATGTATATGAATCGTGCCCTGTGATTGCACCA